>SCLH01001399.1:0-22568 GCA_004367855.1 Oikopleura vanhoeffeni
TTCGGTGATCATTTTTTGGCACTAGAGGGCTCAAAAGACATTTTTTTCATGCTCAGAATCAAATTTCCTCGAGGGTTACATTAACCTTAAGCCACAATAATTAAGGTCAACTGTTATGGTTTCAGTCAAAAGTTTGCCGGTTCGCTCCCTACTATTAAGTTATCATCGGTGCGAAAATCACTTCGGTTGCATTTAAAGTGCGAATCCCGCCAAAGCCTTTAGCCATACGAGTAAATAATGTTGCGACCAAAAAAATGTATCACTCCCCTTGTAAAAAGCCAGCTGAAAATGAACACTTCCTATCGCAATGAAATAAATCGAGCATAGCAACGATTGAGTATACCAGACCCGATTGTCACTATCCCGCTCGACTTTAACACATAACTATCGTCTGGTTTTGTCACTCGGACATTTTCGAACTGGAATTTCCAAAGTACCACCATTTGCAAGTCTCACCCTTACAGTAGGCAGATTTCTACCTGATTCAGGCAGCTTTTCTCAGCGCGACACCAAACCAACTACCCCGATTAAGGCTAGACATGTCCGACTAACAGGGACTAACCACAAATTAACAGGCCATATTTGTTAGGCTCTTACTATCACACCAATCTATTTTAAATCAAAGTTCACAAATCCTATCGAAAAAAAACGAACAAATTAGTTTTTTTACAGCCAACATTTTTATTATGATTCTATTTTAAAAACGACTTATCCGATTGAGTTCTTAGATAGCTCAAACTGTCACAAATATTAAGAGCAAATAAATTAAAAAAAGTGTTATCAGACCATTGTTAATTTTAACAAAACTGTAACTTAAACAAGTTCAGACTAAAATCTTCATAATTCAGAAAATCAATTTTTTTATTATCGTTCAAATTAATTAATATTTGTCTGAGTGTGAGCATACTCTACAAGAACTCAAGGGATGTGATTCCTAATTTGACCATATTATCCCGATAAAATAATTAGCCCAACCAAAGACTTCAAGAGATATAATTCAGATTAAGCCAGTTCACTGTAGAAGCAGCCTTATCTTGCGGTAAAACATGTGTCAAATTTTTTTTTATACATGCATTCATTCCAGAACACATAAGCGAGACAGGAGACCTAAGTCAAACGAAAAATCTATCTCCTCCAGGCTTTATTTGAAAATAAACCTTAAATCTTTCACTATAACCTGTATATAGTATTTAAAATTCTGAAGGAGCGCTTTTGTCGAAGTAATATATTTTTCCAAGATATGCAGCTAAACACCGTTTTTTCCGACTTTTCTCATCGGAAAAATCTATCTGCCTACTAGGATTAAATCTTCCCAAATTACTCAAATTGTCATCGCAAACCAGCTAGCACAAAACAACAAATAGGAAATATCTGCCCTGGAGCTCTTTTTCAATTTCCGACCCCACAAGAACTCATAATATGATTTTTTCAGGTCAGCTGAAAGAATTTCCGAAGCAATGATAAAGACCTTTGTTTTTCGAAAGATAGGCTCATAAGCAGCTGGGAAACACTGAAAGAAAAAGTGGCTCCGTCAACTTATTATTTGTGCGTCAGCAATCTTAAAATATACTTTATTTTGTACTTAATTTTGAAAAACAAAATACAAGAAAAAAATCGAAACAACTCAACAAAAAATTCGAATTTTTGATTCTAATGCACTTTAAAATATAACGATTTCTGCTTCTGTGCCCATTTTCTCATACATAATACATGACAGACAAATTCATCGGACCACCATCACCTCAAATCGGTACTGAAGTACGTTATCGAAAGCCCCGATTATCATCAAATCTTGGCTTAACAAGTGGCACATATCGTGATGGAGCCCCCCCCAGTAATTTGATCTAAAATATGTTGAAATTCATAAATGTCAATTTCAATAAAATGGATATTCAGAACGACTGAGCTAAATTTATTATCTTCAATTTTGCCAGGGGCGCTTCTGAGCTCCGATTGAAAAAAACAACGAAATTAAATTTAGCTCTCTGTCGAGGGTTGCTAATTGTGTTGAACTTGAAAACTCGTGGTCGTTCAGTCTAAACATTACATATTTTTTTACCTCTTGAATTTTTTCAACAAATAAACATTTTCTTCATAAAAATTCACTGAAACAGACTACTGCTTTGGCAGATCCTCAATAAGGACCAGCTGAGATGATTCTGCATATAGTCCTTAGCTCTTGGTGCCAAATAATTGTCCTTATTTCTTTCAACACATTGCACTCTAAAATTTCAAAAAATACCCGCTGAAAGAGCTGCAAAACATAAGCCACAAGGCTTCAGGCGGGGTCATTTCTTAACAATAAAAAAATTTTGAGAAAAAATATGTGAAACTTTTTTTTCTTTTTTTTTTTCTCTCTTTCGGTTATAAAAATTTTTGAAAAGAGGTCATTTTATAGGAATTTTTGAAAAAAATAGTGAAGACCTTTTTTTTTTTGCTCTTCGGTCAAAAATTTCTCGAAAAAGAGGTGTGTATAATAATTATGAAAACAGCTATTTTAATTAGACAATATTTGCTATATTTGTCTTAGGTTTGCCATTATTTTCCTAAGGTTTTGTCCATTTGGTCCTAAGGTTTTGCATTTGTCCTTAGTTTTGCCTTATTGTCCTAAGTTTTGCCATTGTCCTATATTTGCATTATTTATCCTTGGTTTGCCATTTGTCCTTAGATTTTGCAGATTGTCCTAAGGTTTCGCCATATTGTCCTAAGGTTTTGCCATATTGTCCCTTAGGTTTTCCATATTGTTCCCTAAGGTTTCTGCCGATATTGTCCTTAGGGCTTTGCGATAGTCTGTCTTAAGTTTTGCATATTTCCTAAGGTTTTGCTAGTTATCCTTATGTTTGCCATATGTCCTATTTTTTTGCAATATGCTCCCTTAGCGTTTTGCATACATGTCCTTAGGTGATTACATATTGTCTAAGGGTTCTGCCATATTGTTCCTTTAGTTTTGCCACATTGTCCTTAATTTTTTGCCATATCGTCCTTTAAATTTTGCAATTGTCCTTAAAATTAAGGAACAACTTTCGAACAAAATTCACTAAGCCCATATGGCGAAAATGTAAATTAAGGACAACATTCGCAGAGTTAAGGACAACGTATAGCAAAACCTTGAAAGGACAATATCGAAAAATGAGGACAACTATGGCACATTAAGGACCAATTTGCTAGAATATGAAGACCAATAATGGAAAAATTTAAGACAATATTGCCGAAATTTAAGGACAATATGGCAAAAGTGAAGGACAATATGAAAATGCTAAGACCTTATATGGAAAGATTTAAGGGAATATGGCAAAAATATTACTGTGATGTGCGTCTTTTAGGCACAGGTGAGATTTCCCAAATCGTCCTATTATTTCCCAGAGATTGTCTAATTTTCAAATTATTCCTTAATTTCCAAATTGTCGTTATATTTCCCAAATTTGTCCTTATATTTCCAAATCTTCCTAATTTTCCCAAATTCCTTATTTTCCCCAAATGTTCCTAATTTCCGCAAATTTCCTTATTATTTCCCCAATTGTTCCTCGTTATTTCCGAAGATTGTCCTTATATTGCCAAATTGCCCTTATAATTACAAATTCATTATAATATTGCCCAAAACAATAGGAAATGTAAGTGACAATTGTAATATGAGGACAATTTGAATTTTGGGAATCGAAATTTTGAAATTGTACTACGATATTAATTCTTTCAAATTTAAATTTTTTGAATTCTGTAAGGAAATTTCAATAAAAAAAATACAGCAATCAAAAAATTTTCGATTTTTGTATTTTAAACTTTTCAAGAGGGATTCTTTATTGTTCAAGATGTCCTTATTTTCCCAAATATCCTTATTTTCTCAATGGTCTTATATTTCAGAAATTGTCCTAAACTTTTTTTCTAAATTCATCGTATATAATCCCCAGATTGTTCTTTCATAGTAGCCAAATGTCCTGTATATTACCCACATTGTCCTTATATTTAACAAATTGTCCTTATATTCCCAATTTTTCTAAGATAAACCCAATTATGCTTATGATTAGGCAATTTATACTTTTTTTTATATATTTTAAATTTAAGACATTGCAAATTATAACGGACAATTTGGAAAAATTAAGACCACTCGCGTAATTAGGACAATTCGGAAATATAAGCGACACCTTTGAGGAAACATTAGGGATAATTCGGGTCACTATTAGCCACAATTTGGAAAAATTTTAGAAAATACACCATTCTAGGTGAAATTTCATCGCAAACAGACCCTTTCTTCAAAAACGTGAGAGCCAAATTTTTCTCAAATGTGCCTAAGTATTATCTTACAATCTTTACTTCAAAAGCCTATTTTCCCCCAAAATTTAAGACATATCCACTATATTTATAAAAATTTTCCTTTTTTTCTCTGCTATTAAACACTCTTATTTTAAATTATTCTGATAGTTTTCAAAAACTACCTTATTTTCGTGAATTGTCCCTTTATATTTGGAAAGATGTCTTCATATCATGTCCCCAAATTTCATTATCATTTTTTCTCTCAAATTATGCTTATATTTGAACTCACGAATTTGAAAATATAAGAACAATTTTGATAATTCTCATTAAGTCCATTCTGGAGTACTGTTATAAGGATAAATTGAAAAATTAAAAATAATTTTGGACATTTATACCGGACAATTATACACATGAGGACAATTTGGATAAATAAAAAGCATTTTTAAAAATATAAGGGGAATTTGGAAATTTTAATAGAGAACTTCAATGTTTGCCCATACTTGTCTATCTCCAATTCCAAATTTTTATCAATTTATTTGAAACACCATAATTTTTTCCCGAAGAAATATGAAACCTTTTATTTTTTTTGCTCGTTCACTTGAATTTCCCAATTGTCCGCTACTTTTCCAAAACACTGTCATAAATATTCTTTGAAGAACCTTTTTTTTTTTTGCTCTTTCACCCATATTTCTGATACGAAAAGAGTCGTGAATTTCTGAGAAAAAAGACCCTTCTGAATATCTTTGCCATATTTGTCCTATTCCAATGGACGCAAACAATCTCAAAGCAGCAAGCTTTTGGCCAGTATTTTCTGCCCATATTTCCTTCATAGACGCGTTGTCCTTATACACCAACCACATATGCTCGGCAGAGAAAATATCAATGGTCACCAAGTCTCGACATTAATCCGTCGTCTAGTTTTGCGATACATGTAGTATTCAAAGACCGAAATAAATACATTAATATGCAAAAATTAAAGCTCTTACACAAGCTCCTTACCACTTATTATTTTGCTGCGAAGTAAACATTTTTCGTGATCATTCTACCGAATGTTATTTTTGTTACAAACATCCATAATTTTATAGCTTAGACAATTATACCAACTCCTTCCATTATATTCCCACATCATCGACTGAAAGAATATTGACGTTAGTGGCACTTACATCCCACTTTCCCTGCCGCTATCCGTTCTACATAAACTCAAAAAGATTGATCGCATCATCTGAAAACTGAATTTTTCGAAATTCAACATGCTAAAAGAGATTCCTGTCATCATCTAGGCGATTCTCGAACGGCTGCCGCGCCGAGAGCACACCCTCGGAATCACGTTGAAGAACAGATTCCATGTAATAACAAACTCAAATTTCTTGTTCCGATACTCGTTTTCGAACTTCACCACGAATAGCTCGGGATTTGTTTTGCATGGATTATATCACTTCTTGCACCAAAAATTGGATAGATGCAAACGATGGCAATCACGTTTCCCTGCGTTAATCTCTCTCAAACCGCTTTTTTATGACTAAATTGAAATTTAAGCATATTTAACTTTATTTTTTTGAATTACAAACAATACAGCCGTACTCACAAAAAAATTTACTACATTTTCCCAGAAAAAAATTTTGAAAAAAACAATTTCGAAAATTTTGGTCATTTTGAACAAAAACGTAAATCATTTAAAATGTATAGCCGCGCGCCCATATTTGGCATGGTAGTCTAAAATTATCCATAGATTACGACTAACATAGTGGCTTAGGTTCGAGTACTTCCGAGATATATGAAACCGGCAATTTAATTTTAAAACCGGTATTTTCACCGGTAAAAAATAAAAAAAATGATCATTTTTTTCCTTTTCAAATTGTACGCTTTAATTTTTTTCCCGTTTTTTGCGTAACCCCCTAATTCAAAAGTTAGATTTTGGCCCAGTTCGTTCCCTACTTATAGCCGACTCAACGTCGGTAAGTCAGGACCCAACATTTGTATACCCACTTTTTTTAGTGTATTGACGCTAAAATCATTAAATGATAAAAATTAATCCAATCATAAATTTCATGACCAAAGTTTATGGTTTTTATTTTTTTTAATGGCTAAAGACTGTTTTTGTATTTTCTACAGTTCTAGAATTGTCTTGTAGAGATAAAGTAGCTCAAATTTCTTGAAATTTCATAATTAAGCGATTCACGGGCGAAATTTCGGTGTGAGGTCCAAAATTCAAGTTCCAAAAATATACTTTTTATTTTGCTTGTTTTTTTATTATTTTCAAAGATATATTGGGTGATTAGACAACAATGGTAAACAGTTGAAGTCCCATGAAAATGCCCTTTTGCTTTGGAAAGTTTGTAGTTACAAAAATACATTTTAATAGTAGTTCTGATTTCAGCCTACGCACTTTTCATTGCAAAATATAGGGGTTTTAGCCACCTCAAATGTATACTCTCTGGAAGGAAGCGACTCCGAATTCAGAATCGAACCTTCGGAAGGTTATCTAAAACCAGCAGAACTCGGTGGGACAAAATTCAAAATCACATATTCTCCGACAATTTATGGGAAAAAGCCTACTGCCAGATTAGTTATTACAACAACAGACAAAACGGTAAATCAATTCAGATCTGCCTTTCTGTATTATCGAATTGCGAAAATCGACCTGCTAAGATTTCATTTATTTTTGGTGCACTTTTAGTTTCTGTGCTGAAATTGACTCAGATTAAATTTTGGACAAATCCCGTTTTCCAAAAATCAGAATTTTCAAATTTTTGTTGCGAATCATTTGGCTAGAAATTACTCTTGTTTTTTTCTAGAATTCCAAGCCAAAAGGTTAGCAATTTCAAAAACGGTTTAAGGTTTTCAATCGTAGCAAACTTTTAAAAAAATTAGCTTTTTAAAATTTTGACGGTCAATTTTTGACTCAAAATTTGACCACTCAAACCACCAATGTTTAATGTTAAAAATTACATTTTCGGCCGGCTTACTTTCATACGGTATAAATTATACCACTCACTTAGTATTTCACTAGAAAAAATAAAACTTGAATAATTGCGTGAGATGAAATTATTCCGTCGGGGAAGAACTAATTGTGACTTTATTCTTGTTTTGCAGCAAGTTTTCGAAAAAAATATATTTTCTTTTGACGGGCATAATCTTCAACTTCAATTTTTTGCGAATCAGGACCATATTTTTTTAACATTTTATTTTCAGGCTTTCAAAAAATGTGATAAAAATACTGAAGAAACAGTGATAAATGATGCATTTTTCATAAGTTTCTCATGATACCTAAAGTATTATTAAACTATTATTATACAGATTGATCGTCAATGACGATTCGTCACGGTAAAAATATCAGTTTTATTTTAAACAATTGGTAGAAAACATTTTTAGAACAGTTTAAACAAATATGATCAATAACATACTTAAGGGTGTGGTTGACGATAATTGAGAGTTATTATAATACTTTTTTAATTGACCTATTTTGTAGAGAATTTCTCGCTGTTTTTTCAAGTTCTTAGAATTTTTTTTTAGTTTTAGATTTTTTTCAAATAAAATCAGTTTCAGATAAAAAAATTTCATGTTCAAAATCATCCATAATTTTGAAAATTTAAGATTCGAAATAAAAGTTATTAATTTCGATCTAAATTTTTTATATTACGTTTAACTATTGAAAATGAAGACACTCAAGTCGAAATACTGCCGAAAAACGGTTAACTTCAACCGTTTAATTTAATTAAGAGAAAAAATTAAAAAAAAGGCTCTGTTATGGCCATAAGCCAGGCTTTGCGCTGCATTTAATGCACAAATTGAAAATTTTCTATATATTTTTAAGAAGGAGTAGGCTTTTGCGTGAGGCTCCCAAATCAGCTGTTTTGACCACTAGAGCCAAAATTTAAAAAAGAGCTATGTTGTGGGATGCGCATTCACATATATGGAAGTGGAATTGCAAATAACAAAAAAAATGTTCAGGAATGAATGAAGAGTAGACTTTAAGTGCTTTTAGGGACGCCCACTGAAAAGTATTTTCTGAGCGTATGTTGTACTATCAGATGATCTGAAAAGTACTCAAAACTTTCTAAGGAGTTGTACTACGTATTAAAAATAAAATATATTATTTCTGAAGCCAGGTTTCTCAGAAACTTTACTTGAAAATGTGGAAAAACCGAATTATTTTCATTAAAAATGTTCAAAGTCCTAAATGGAAAAACCTGAATTTGAAAGGGTGGAAAAATGTGAGAATTTTCGTCAAAATATGTTATTTTTCCGTAAAATAAAAAATATGCAATTACGTCATTTATTATGACTGCGAAAAAAAGTTATAAGAGCTTTTTCGTAAATTATTTGTAAAATAAATTTGCTCTCTTATTTCGGAAATATAATTTGAAAAACATTTTCCGAAAACGTTTGATGAAATTCTCCCGTACAGTGGTTTATACTCTTAAACATTTTCTGAATCTTGGAGTTTTTGGACTTCCATGAACCCCATTTTTCAAGTTCCATTCCCGTTCATTTTCCAAAAGTCTTCTCGGCTTGGAGGGCGTGTTGAGATAAACATCAAAAATCAACTGTTCCATTATCAACTCTGCTGCCAAAAAACACTGACTTCTGACCAATTCTGGCGATCTTGTTGTAAGGCCTCCGCACTTTTTGACCAGCATTTTTTTCATGGTTTTTGAGGCCATTCTTATGGAAAATTGTGGTTTTTTTGCAATCATGATCAAGATTGGTTTATCTTACAATTGTTTGTTGATTAAACGTTAATTTATGTCGGTTATATATTGACTGAATTGAGACACTGAGCAGCTAAGTCACCGCATTTGGTATAATTTATACGGGATATAAGTTATACGGTATAACTTATACGGTATAACTTATACAGTATAATTCACGAGTTGATTTATAATCGTTAAGAATTTATCTATCGATTTTTTAGTTATTTTCATGTGCTTATATGTAATGTTTGTTATTGATATATTTGACTCGAGGAATTTTAATTTGGGAAAATGGGGGGAAAATTGTGTTTAGTGTGCCCAAATTGGCTAGTCAACTGTTATGTCCCCAGTATACTATACTGAGTATCGATTTGAAAAAAATGCGAAATTTGAATTTTGACTTTTCCAAGGTCGTAGAAAATTTCAACAAATATTTTTGAAATTTTCGCGGGCTGTTTAATCATAAACACAAGAAAATCATAAATTCAAGAAAATCATAAATTCAAGAAAATCACATCTGATTTCAAATAACTCGGAAAATTTTTCAGATTTGTTTTACAAATTATTTTCTCGGATTTTTAAGAGGTAAACCGACTTCGGTTGACTTAATTGCATATTGATATCGTTTTAATGAGTTATAGATGAGAAGATAAATAGAAGGCAAAAATTATTCAAAAACAAATGAATAAATTTCAAACAATTTAATTTTTGATTTAATAATGATATCGCAAACGATAAATCACATTAATATAGGTTCTTTAGCAATGTTTTTCTGTTTTTGATATTTGAAATTTGTAAAAATGCTTAAATCACAAATTTATGAAGTTTTCAGCTTCTTGGTCCTTAAAATTTTTTTTATATTTATCAGCAAATTGGTATATCGAAGATCCTGCCTAGTGTAATTTTTATCTTGAGCGTCATCACTTTGAGCCAGTGTTCAATCATAATACCCGATTGTCGACTCAATTCAAGAATCCCGCGATTTGATTGGCCACTTTATCAAATTGATGACGCTCAAGATAAAAATTACACTAGGCAGGATCTTCGATATATTTATATAGCTATATATTCCCTATTCACACTTTTGTTAATATCCCGGCCCTGATTAGGAAACGTAGTGTGTTTTTAAGTAGTAGGGCCGGGATATTAACAAAAGTGTGAATAAGGGATATATATTATAAGGGATATATAAAAATATGGTCAAATAAGCAAGATATAATCAATAATCAAAAACTGCGATTTTATTAAAATACATTCACAATGACGCGCCATGACAGATAGGATGTCAATATTCTTCTGAATTTATGGCGGAAATGACTTTTCAGCGCTGGTTTTTCAATAATTGTATGTCTTATTTTATATAGGAAATAAATAGGGATTTAGGCACAAAACTTTATTCCGTAACGGAATTTCTGTTATTAAATCCGTTCCCAATAAAATATACGAATCATCTACAAAATTAGTATCAAAAACTACTTATAATACTAACGTGATGTCTATTGAATACTGGAATTTCCAATCGAATAATTATTTTCGAATTCGACAACAGTTGGTGAAGGCAATGGGCTGTTGCTTTAACTGTTGACGTCACTTTAGCTCATTTAACTACTATTTTTTTAGTGGACTTACGATTTGAAAGGATTTGGCGCAGCACCCAGAAGAAAGCCAATTCATAGTGTAGTGAACTCAAAACGGGAAAAGCAGATTTTACAAAGAAAAAAATTGAATTATATTTTCGAGAATAAACAGGTAATATTTATTTAGTGATATTTCTTGATTCTTGAGAATTTTTATTATCCGTCCGACAGTTTGTTCGACATCTAAATTAAGCAAAATTTTGCATAGTCAGAAATATTTTTTTAAAGATAATCCTTATTCTTTTCCAAACCTAAGTCCATCTTAAAAAGGCTTACTATCTCTATCACACGTGTTCGAATCCCACAAATTTTTTCTTAGTGATTGTCTTGAGTATGATTATAGGCAAAGTGCTCAATATTGGGACCAAGAAAGTTGATCAGTGTGTAATCACTAAGACAACATTAATGGGATTCGAACACACGCTATAAAGATAGCAAGCATTTTTAAGATGGACTTAGGTTGGGAAAAGAACATTTGTGGGGTTTCTTGACCGTTCGTGTTGCTCAGTTTTTGATTGACGTCTTTCATTTACGCTATAGAAAATAGCCCATATTGAATAGGGCATCCAAAACGTTTATAGTTAGGTTTTTGGAAACCTCTCCATTTGAGCTCTTAGATGGGTCTAAATAACCACACATTTTGATAGAAAAAATTGTTAAATTTGTCATTGGTGGATTTCGAATACGATAAGGCCTTTTCGAATTCAATGGTCTCGGTTTTTTGATTTTGTTAATTTAATAAAAAACTATAGTTTTTGCATAAAAAATGGTCCGATTCTATTTTTTTTTGCTTGATTTTATCCGAATATGTTTTGTCATTTTGAGGTTTGTTACATACGGTATGTAAGAACGTGATCAGACGAGTCGTTTTCAAAAGCCAAAATGTGAACGCTTTAGACATTCTTTTCACTGTAGAAAGTCAATGTTGTTGGAAAACATAATTTATGCCAAGTCAGAGGCCAAAATCAAAAATCTGGTACACATTTGAAATTCAAATTTTTTGCAAACAAGATTATGCAAAAAANAATACTAATCGGGCTTACAGTTTCTGCCAGGCCGAGGCTATCCGCGCAAATTTGGATCTCGCAATGTATCATTTTTTAGTGAAAATCGAAAATACCGCTCTCTGATTGGTCGAAATTCGACTTCATCCGATTATTAAAATAAAGCCTCCATTTTGTTAGTCTCAATTCACTGAGTTTAATTATATGAATTTTAATACCAAAAATATCTTAAAAATTGTAAAATAAGGCATTNGATCATCTCTTCAAAATTTTCTGAGGAATACTTGATAAAAATTTGAGCTATTTTGCAAACATATCCTCGGAGGAGATAGATTTTGAAGTCTGAAATTTTTAAAAATCGTCGGTTATTTGGCGTTCTAGAATTGTTCAGTTGCCGGATCAAAAAAAGCGCTCGATAAAAATTTATATACTACCGTTACGTGATCTGTAAAAATTTGAGCTCAATTTGATATACCGTCTGGGAGGAGATAGATTTTGAAGTTTTGAAAATGTCACCTTGTTACGATACTGTAGCTACTTGTGTAATGGTCAAAAATAATTTGTGATGTACTTTTTTGCAAGATTAAGGATAGATCTACAAATTAGCTTTTTCGGTTTTTCTCATGAACTGTTAGTTTTCAGTATATTTCACCGAGAAAATGTCAAATCAGAGTCGCATACCCCCTTAAGGCCAAAAACAGGGTTTTCAGCGTCGCCTCAATGAAGTACTAGAAACAGCACGAACATATGTATTTCAGTTTAGAAATAATTGAACATTAATCTTGCTTTCTCAAAACAAATCGAAGGCCTCTGATTGGCCGACCAATCAGGAACGACCTTTCAAAAATGGCACTATTTTCACTTCAAAAGCCTACTCCTCCCTGAGTTTTGAAGATAAAGAATACTTTTATAGCTTTATTGACCACAGAGAACGTAGGCAGAACCCCAAGTTCCGTTTAACCCACATACTCATTTTGGTAATATAATACCACTTCGAATTTAAAAAAATCGTATTTTATAGCTGTATCATCCGATTAACGTGTTATTTGCATCACTTGGGTTTTTCACTATGTTCTTTCTTTTGGTGCTTAGGTCTTCTCTTTGCCTCTCTTACTGTTTGAAATATGGATCAACCGCCCTCAGAGTACAAATCCTAACTATTTGAANNCGGCAGAAACCTAAAACTGGTATATATACCATCCTTGAGGATACGCGCAAAGCCCCCAGTTCGACAATTTGCATTTTTGTATCTCGTTTTTTTGGAAACGGCGATTCAATTTCTCAGAAATTTCAAAAATTTGAAAAAAAATCACACTGAATATGTTCAAATCGCGATGAAATTACTTTTTTTATGACAAATGAAAATAAAAAGACATCTGATCAACTTATTTTTGTCCAAATTTTCAGAAAATTTTTTTTTAAAACTTATCCGGAAAATTTCATTTCCGAGTCTTTAAATGCGACCAGTACTCCCTTAAGGGGATGGGCGTTGTAATCTGGTACCTTTCAATCCCGTCTCATAATAATTCTAGGGCAGTTGTGAAAAATCTGAGGATACTTGTTTATAGGTCCAGCCTTNCCCTAGTTCGACAATTTGCATTTTTGTATCTCGTCTTTTTGGAAACCGCGATTCAAATTCTCAGAAATTTCCAAAATTTGAAAAAAATCACACTGAATATGTTCAAATCGCGATGAAAATACTTTTTTTATGACAAATGAAAATAAAAAGACATCTGATCAACTTATTTTTGTCCATATTTTCAGAAAAAAACATTTTAAAACTAATCTGGAAAATTTCATGTCTGAGTCTTTAAATGCGACCAGTACTCCCTTAAGGTCTCTAAGGATTTTTTTTTATTTAAATCTTTCGAAAGTTTACTAAATTTGATTACTTAATTCTGAAAATGTTCGAAATTAATTAGAAATCAACAGATTTTTAGTATCATCTGAAAGTTATAAATTATTTCTACAAATTTTTTTTTCAAATAAAGAGTCATCCCAAAAACCGCTCTACTTACATCATTCGCGATAAATGAACTACCACATTTCGAAAGTTTGAGTTTTTATTTGCATCAAATACAGTATAAAATATTTTTACTTTCGAGGAAAGTTACAGAATGTTACTGATCATGCGTATCCTGATTGGCTCGCGTTCAATAATCTTATCACACTATCTAATAACTCAATCGGATGAATCGTTTCCAAAGTCAAAATTTAAACGCTGTGAACACCCTGTTTACTACTGACAGGCATTTTGGTTGGGAGAAGGATATTTTAACTTAAAGGGGGTACCGTTCACAAAAATATTTTGTTGAAATTTTGGAACTAGACTAAATCGGCCAAAAATAACAGTGAGCTTTGTCTCACATCTCTAGGACCTCGAATTCGCCCGCAAGTGGTCGCTGAATGTCACTTAAAACACTGTCTTTAAAATCTATCTTCTCCTAAATAACACATCGGATCGACTCAATTTTTTGGCCGAAGCTTCATCATCCCCTTAATCAAAATTTAACAAACTATTTACAGAGGATGGTGTTCAATATTACGTTCGGGACGCTATGTCTTGTTTGGGTCACGAAGAAGGAGGAATCGACGCATGTCAAGGAGACTCCGGTGGTCCATTAATCTGCATCGAAGAAACTGACCGAACCCAGTTTTGGACCGACCCAACTACCGGTACTTATGCCCCACATTACAATCCAGTCCTTAGAGGTGTCGTCTCTTGGGGTGAAGGTTGCGCCCGTAAAGGAAAACCTGGTGTATATGCCAGAGTTTCAAAATATACTGAATGGATTCACCAAACTATTCAAGATCATGCTGTTGAAGGCTCACCAAAGGGATGTGCTAAAGTCACTGATTACTACAAAATTAATGACAATGTTAATCTTTTGTGTGGACATGATTCCTGCGATGTTATTTGTAAAGACCCATCTCATAAGGAAAAGGTTGAAAATAATCTTAAGTCGTAAAAACAAACGGTCGTTCTGAGAGACCGAAATGCTTACAATTGTAAAATATTTTTACGTTCGCATGCAGACTCAACCTGTTTTTTGAAAAAATATGACCGATTTTAAATAAGGAGGCAAAAATTTTTGAGACCATAGATTCTTTTTGAAATTAAAAAATATATTTTAAGTTCCAATTTTTATGTTGACAAAATTTCAAAAACAATAATAATTTTAGTCTTAAAATAACAAAAAAATTTCTACTAATCGATACTAATTTTTTACTTATGAAATCCGTCATATTTAATTTTCATTATTTTTTTAATTATATCTATTACGGACAAAAAAGTTGGTCGGAATCAGTTTTTGTTCAAGAAATTGAAAACAATGGTCTGATTCGGACCAACTTTTTTTAATTTTATTATTCACTAGATATTTGTGCTCAGTGTGAGCTATCTGATAACTTAAAAGGACGAGTAGTTTTTAGAAGCCTAATTATATAAAAATTTTGGATAAAATAGTGACATAAAAGCCCAAGCAAGTACCGTAATAGATATGAATTATGCCGAAAACCATCTTTCGTGGTAACTTTTAATTTAAAGTTACTTCGACATTAGCTTCAAAAAATTGTTCCCGATCAAAGTTTGATACCAAAAATGAAAGTTGAGTTACGAATCGCGCAAACCAAAAATTAACGTTTTTCAACCGTCATGAAAGCCAAATCATGATACACTTAAATGTGTGGTCACTGGAACAAGAGGTAAATGGGATCCCAAAAATCAAAACGGAGAAATTGAATGTGCTGCCAACGCAGGTCATTTCACTGATTGTGGAGTTATTTCTAATACTTTTATTGTGGAAGATCAGGATAAACTCGATATTCAATGTAGCGGCACTAGCGTAAGTTACAAATTATTTAATTATTATAAATATTATTATAATTTTTAGTTTCATGTAGTTTCGAGAAAAAAAGTGATTTGTCGAACCTTGTAAGGTGATTTGGGCTAGATTTAAAGACTATCGTATAATAGAATGTTTTCTAATCACCTCAAGTATCGACGCCATTTGAATCTCACGCGGTGCAGTGAATCAGTAGGTGAAGCAATTCTACAGGTTTTGCCACAAAGATACTTCTTAACTGTATAAGCTTTCGATACATGTCAAATCATCTTCAGATTATGTTTAAAAATGAACAGTTTTTGAGTCAGAATTTTTGCTAGAAACATCATGTTAATTTGACCATAATGAGCCTGGAATTGATCGGCAAATTGAAAGCCCATTGTTATAATTCTTAATTTGCCAATTTATTCGCGGGCCATTATTGCCAAATCATCATGACGTAACTAGCAAAAATTCTAACTGTTCACTTCTTGTAACATAAATTGTGGGGACTGTTACACAATCTAAGGGGGTATACCATTTTCATCGATAATTTTTTAGGTCGACTTTTTTAAAAAGCTTATCTTTAACTATAGATAAATGTGTAGGCGGAAAATATTTATTATTTCCAATGCAAATTTTTGCCGAAACGTTAAATAAATACCTTTTAAAATCAAATAACAAATTTCTAGAATATATTCTAAATGTTTTGAAAATTGTATTTTCGCATTACTACAATATAATTATGAAAGTGTTTTTCTGACAAAGTTTGTGATATCAACATACCCACATTTCAATTGTATACATTTTTCGTTTATAAGAGAAGTTCTAACGCCTACGCAATTTTTATAGCAAAAGATAGGGGGAAAAAAGTAGACCTAAAAATTATCGATGAAAATGGTATACGGTATACCGTATACCTCAATCTGAGCGAGTTGCAAACCTGCTATAAATACTTTCCTTTCATTTAACCCCTAGACTCATAGAGCCATAAAAGTGGCTTTCAACCCTTTTTTGAAAAGACCTGAAAGAACAAAAATAATCGAAACTAAAGTTGAAGGTTCAAATCGCCCATAAAGTTAGCAATTAATTTCTTTGAAAAATGATAGAAATTTTTTTTTTTTTTGCATGAGCGTTCGAAATATATTTTACCCCCCCCCCCCTTACTTTTTTTTTTGGATTTTCTTCTGAAATTTTTTCTTATTCAGCCCTTTATCTCACAATGTATTTTTAAAACAAACAAGGTCTTAATACTCAGTTTTTTTATGAATTTGTTCTTGGACCATCTTTTAAAAAAAATGAATAACTGTTTCTACTAAATGTAACAAACTTTTTTTTATTTTTTTGTTTGAAACAGAAAATTCCTAATGAAATGAGAAAGCGGGGGCGGAAATATAAGGCGCAGACATACAGTTTGTTTACCAACTAATTTTCATCATTTCAAGGTCAGAATTATCGTTTCATAGACGAACCCGATAAGGTATTTTGAATCGGAGACCTGGTCAAGGAACATAAGCTTTCACTTAATTTTATTTTACTAGCATTTCATTATCAAAATCGTATGGTTTCCTGTAAAAAACAGTTTGAGTTAACTTCACTTTTTCACAGCGGTAATGAAGTGATTAATATTTTAATTGTCTTAATATAATTAATAAAAAATTTGAGTCTATCCTTTATCTCAATGATTTCACAACAATTAATTTTTTAACAATTAAACTTTTCCTATTATATGACTTCAAAGTCAAGCCAAAAAAAATGGCTCTCATGCCTCTGGGGGATATCAATACTCAAATGAGTCTAGGGGCTAAGAAATAAAAAAAAATAATATATTTATGTTAGTGTAAACTTTCGTCAAAACCAGGAAAATCGTGCGAGCCATCTCAATCAGTCATCAAATGTCAGACGAACAGAGGATTCTTGTATAACTACCCAAAAATTCGATGTGAACGTATGTAGTTACATTTACTTTACTATGTTTAATCTCAAAATTTTTAAAGTCACGTCAAAAATTTTAAATTGCATTTGGTTTATTTGTTGCATGTCAATGAATTTTGTATTCAGTTACCTCGCAATTGTTTTATTTTAATTCAAAAACTTGCATACAGTTCATGTCATGCTTTTATCATTTGAAATTAGATTTGAGAGCAAGATCCCCGCAGCCAACGAAACCCCTAAGAACAGTATGGTGGTTCCTAAATTGACATATTCTTGATTAAAAATAAGCCAAACAAGGCTGATACTATTTGGATTTATCAATTTGTAGAACTAGACTTTAACTTGCGAAAAAATATACTGATTTTTTTCTGTATGTTTGCACTCCTATATCCCTTTATNCTGAGGGTCAAAATTAAAAAAAAAAGGCACGCCTTGAGTTTTTGTTTAGGCAACCTTAAGGAAAAATTTGAGCTAATTTTAAAATTTAACTACTAATTATACTGTTTTTGTTAAAATTGAGGATCATTTCAAAATGAAACCTAGGAGGAGATAGCTTTTCCATTTTGATTAGGTTGTCTTGTAAAGGTTTTGTATATCCCTTTATCACCTTTTGCATGATCTAAGAGATGTGGGTTGAGGGAGCCAATCCTAACACTCCTAAGACCCCTTCTAGCCACTCATGAGGCCGCTTTCTCTTCTTTTCAGCCCACATCTCTCAGATCATGCAAAAGGTGATAAAGGGATATACAAAACCTTTACAAGACAACCTAATCAAAATGGAAAAGCTATCTCCTCCTAGGTTTCATTTTGAAATGATCCTCAATTTTAACAAAAACAGTATAATTAGTAGTTAAATTTTAAAATTAGCTCAAATTTTTCCTTAAGGTTGCCTAAACAAAAACTCAAGGCGTGCCTTTTTTTTTAATTTTGACCCTCAACTCAAAATAAGAACTTTTCAAGGTCACGTGAAAATTTTTTCAAAAAAAAAAGTGGTTTGATTTTTTCGAAAGTATGCTCAAAAGAAAGCCAGGGTAACACTGAAGAGAAAGTTGACTTACGTCAGTTCGATATTTTGAGGTTTAGTGGTCAAATTGTAACACACATTATTTTTCAACATGATTTTGATAAAAATACTTAGAAAAAATCGAAAAAACGCAAAAATCGATTTAATTTTAAAATTTTTTCAAATTCAATAATTTTAGCAACGGGATCAACGACAAAATGCGGTCCAATCTTCCAAAAATTCCCTCAGCTCGAAAGAGAGGGTTATGCAGTCAGTTGCCGAGGAAGTACTTGTGAAATTAAAAATCCAAGAGCAGCCTCAGTTTCACCTTCACAAGTAAAATGTATGCGACAACAATGGGAAGTACCAAGTTTTGATGGAGATGTCGAGGATGTCGTTTTCGTAGCTTTATCTTTTGATGCTTTAGTACAGGAACAACTTTGCACAACTAATGTAAGTAACCATTTGCAAAAAGACGTAGTTCAGGGCGGGGGTCCTTACACTTTTTTGGATCGGATCGGAAGCCTTGTTAAAAATTGATCAGATCGGATTGGGATTCTATCGGTAGACTTAAAGAAAAAAATCGATCAGGATCCAATCTGTTTTCCGATTCAATTGTACCGACCCGTGGTTAAGGCGTGGTTAAGCCGTGGTTAAGGCGGTATCTTTCAGAAGAAAATTTTTCCGAAATTTTGGAACAAGACTGAATTGTCAAAAAAATAACAAAATTAGCGGGCGAATTTGAGGTCCCACTAGTATTTTACAAACGGAATATAAAGTTGGCAATACAATGCCAATTACTTAGAAAAGTTTTTGAGCTGAATTAGGGAGTCACGAAGTCTATAAAGATAAGTTAAGTTATGTTTCGATAACATCAAATACAGTGGGTGTGGGCAATGATCAACACACGAGCTTTTGGCCAGAAGTGTTGCTCATTGCCCTTACTGTTGCCCATTGGCATCATTTTACTCTAATTTTGGCATCAATTTTGCTCAAAAGTGTTGCCTACTGCCAACACCTACTGTAATGGACTTTTTTAAACGAAGCAGAAATACGTAAAATATCATATACTGTATATGATATACTGTATATGATATACAGTTATCGCTTCCTAACTGGAACACTTACCGACCTAAAAAAGTGTTACAGTGAGGGCGCAACCCTATACTTTTGCTTAGAAAGCTACATTGCAGATTAAAATTGATTTATTTTGTGGTTAAATTCGAAAGTAAATTAAAAAAGTTTTCTGTATAACATAATTTATGTTATACAAGTGAAATACAACCAGCAGTTTTGTATCATTTTTTTAAACTTGTTATTGAAGTTTGCTTTGTTTTTTTCTTGTTTCGAATTTCTAAACCACTCAAACCAGTGTTTAAACTTTTTGGCAATTTCGGAGGTATGTTTAGGATTTTCTCTCATAAATTGTTTTAGCTGCCGTTTTTTTAAATTTAACCAAGAATATTTTGGTAGTTTTTTAGTGCTCATTTTATATGCTCATATGCTTTATCAAACGGAAGTCCATGGTGAAAACGTTTTCAATGTGAGGGCTGGAGTTCGAATCCCAGGGTGGTTTAATTATTTTTTTATTGATTGTGTAAGTAATTATAGGAGTGATGTGTGTTCTCTCTTGTCCCCATAACCCCGGCTCGGGTAATATTCCTTATCTAAAAAATGCGTGGGTGATAAAGTGGGATTGTGTTGAGGAATCACGCCATGTGCGAGTAGCTTCGATTGAGGAGACTTCCGTTTGATAGAGGATGAGTTTTCAATGATATTTTATCACGTTTAAGTTTTTTGAATATAATTCTAGTCCACTAGATTCTAGTGCCAATCTAGAATCAAAAATAACAAACGCCATGAATTAATGGAGCAATTTCTTGAAAACAAATAAAAAAAAATTCTTTAAAACAGAAAATTTCTGCAATTTCTGTTTTGGGGCCTGTTCAAAAAATAATCCATAACTCAAAAGCACGTTTTACTGATTCAGTTAAGGAACACATTGACAGAACCAAAAAGTGTTCCAGTTAGGCGCTGTTTACCAGTTAGGGTGTGTTCCAGTTAGGGAGCGATGACTGTATGCCATTTAATTAGACACCTGTGAATTTCGGATGTCAACGTTTGTATAGCAAGAAAAAAAATTTAATGTTTTTTTCAATAGAACAAAAATATATACTAATTTTTAGGACGGCACAGTCCACAGTCTGAACTCACACATGATGGCAAATTTCTACCAACCACACGAAATGGGTAAGCTACTATTATAACAAGAAAAACAAGAAAAAGTTTCTGAATAATTTTAAATAATTTTTATTAATTTTAAATAATTTTAGATAATTTTAAATAATTTTAAATAATTTTGAATAATTTTAAATATGAAAATAATTTTTAGAAATTTTTAAAAGTTTTTTTATAATTTTTGAAAAAAATTTATAATTTTATTTAATCTTTGTGATGAAGAAAATTTTTTGAAAAATTTCTCATAATTTGATAATTTTTAATAATTTTTAATAATTTTTATAATTGCTAATAATTATTAATGATATTTAAGATTTCAAACAACTTTAATCATTTTTTAATAATTCTTGATAGTTTTAATATTTTTAATTAATTCAAAATAATTTTCTTGCATTTTTAACGCCTGAATTCAGAGTTGTCTTTATTGAATTTCGCTCCAGTTTTCCGACCAAAGCCAACATGTGTGCAAAAAAAGACCGCCGTGTGCACTTACATGTGTCCAAAAGTAACTGGTGGTGTGGCCAAGAGTGGGAGACCAATGAAATGTCATGCTTCAAAAGGTTGGTTACCAAAATCTGGTAAAATCTGGTGTCATCATATCTACTCAAAAGACGGAAGTTATGATCTAGCTCGAGAGTCAAAATCGGCAGCGGGATTATAAGTACATTAACAAGGCACCAAAAGGGATGAACCCAGTGTATAGAAATAAAATTAATTTTATACACTGGATACACTAAACCTTTAACAGTATCATCAAAACTAATCAACTCGGAATATACAAAATATATACACATCTCTCATTAATGTAAAATTCTGAAAAAGCTTGCTTCCTGAAAATATTTAACAATAAAATTGAACCAAAGGTTTTATATTTAAGAATTTCATTTACAAAGACAGAATTAATGTAGGGGTGTCACGAGATATACAGGGGGCCCGATATCGCCGGCCCTATATCGCCGAATTTGCCGAAAAAAACCTACGCAATTTCACGATTTTTAGCTGAAATACCTCCTGTGCAAATATCGCCAAATGTGCCAATATCGCCGTTTTTTTTTAGATTTATTTTACAAATTACTCTGTGAGCGTCATGAATGACGTCATTTTCATGATTGAGTTTCGCAAATCTACTCTGATCAACTTTAATTTGATTGCGTTTGGTGAAGCATTAAATTCTACTCACTTTGGTGATTCACTTCATTCAAACCTATCGTGAAACTCCTTATAAAATTCAAAAAAAATGTTTGACATATATGACGCGTTTGTCATTTTTTGAACGAAAAAATTAATTTTTTTTCCCATACCGCTGAATGTGCCAATATCGCTGAATTTGCCAATATCGCCGAAAATTTTCAGCAAAAAACTTTCGGCAATATTGGCCCCCTGTATATAAGTTTTCAATTCAAAAATAGTTTTCACCGTTTTGGTTTATGCCATTTTCAAGAGTGAGAGAAAAAAATTGACAATAAGGGGGTTCCATTTACAACACTTCCCGATTTCAGGAGAGAAAAAGTCACACACTGTACAAATTCATCCAAATTTTTAGGTCCCAAAAGCAATTTAGCGAATAGTTTCGCAACATCATTATGTATTTCAAAATTTTTCTCTCACTCTTGAAAATGGAAATCGAAACGTTGAAAAAAACTATTCTTGAAATGAAATCTTATACAATCAACTTCATACTTTCAAGATCGAGCATGGATAATTATTTCTCCCCCTCATTACTCACTTGCTTCTAAAAGCAAATTAATTTGATGAAAATTTTTGTGAGGAATTGTTGCGGACCCGAATAACTGGTCCGCCTGGATGTTAACCAATTGCAAAATTCTTTAATTCGGAAAATATTTGCAAAGATAAAAAGTAATTCCAACCGGAAAATAAAAATATTGAGATATTTGAATGACGTACTAATTTTTGAGCTGCAGAGTTAAAATATCGAAAACGCACAATACTAGAATTTACGGAAAAAAATAAAATTCCTAAACATG
>SCLH01001399.1:33895-62284 GCA_004367855.1 Oikopleura vanhoeffeni
GGTTCACAGAATTTTTTAAAAACTGGAGACCAGACTAATGAAAACAAAAAAATAAAAATGGAAATATCCTTTTTATTTTTCGATTACAATGTTGATTACATTGTTAATTAAGGGGTAGCGGTTGTAAAATTTATTAGGCACTTTGAGGCCTTGCAACTTTGCGACGGCTACTTCTTAATTGAATTTTTATCGAAATCGAATCGGCCACAACCGCGTCCCACATAATATCGTCTCATAAAAAGACCAAAATTTAAAATTGGATGAGTGGTTACCGAGAATGGTTCTATAAGAATGGTCTCTAATTTCGCTAAAAATAGCTCATTTCCCAACTTTGAACTCGCCGCCTGGCAAACTTGTAATCAAAAAGAAAAAATAATATTTTCATTATCATTTTTTTGGCTTATTAGTCTGGTCTCCAGTTTTTCGAAAAATCTGTGGACCGGATCAGTACGAGGCTGATCCTGCTGAACAATTAAGTATCATTGTTTAATAAATTGAACAGACAAAATAAATTCGATAATGAAAATTTGGTTTTCGGTATCAGGTGGTTTGTTTGGTCCGATTTTTAGCAAAATTGATTTGAATTTCTTGAGAAAGTACATATTATCACGAGTTTTACGAAGTGAACAGTGAGTCAAGTTACCAGTGACGAAAAGTGGTCGTCAATGAGTTTTTCAGATTTAATTTATTCCATCGTAATCGACGCCTTCAGCCTAGCTAGTGAAGTAAGCAATTTTACAAGCAATTTCAACATTTTAAAGTTTTTAAGTTTATTTCGGTTTGATTTTTAAATTGATTATAAATCGAAACTAGTAAAAAAATGTGCAATCATTTAAAAAAAGATAATTGTTATTTTTTTTTCGAAAATAAAAAAATGACAAATATAAAAAAAGAATAATTGAACATATCAAGAGCCCGTATTTTTATGTTTCCAGAAACGGAACATCGAATGCAAAAATTGGACAAATTTATAAAGGCGGCCAAGGGTTAAAAGGCATGAAAATACGATTTTTCAGAAAGATAAGATTTATGTTTCATAATTTATGAATCAAAAGTTAAATTTTAAGAATTTCAAAATTTTGACGTAAAAAACACGATTCTTTAAAAAAAATAGTTATTTTCCAATAAAAGCGTATAATCCCGCTTTTGTTATTGTTCTTAGGTAAACAATGTTGCCAACCACAGGAATCAAGTGACTCTGGTGTCAATTTTTGATTGTTTGAATTAATTTTTGTTATTAAGAAATTTTTTCATAGAAAATTCCAAATAGAGATTTTGAAATTTCAATAAATAAAAAAACATTCGTCTCTGAATACTAAAAATGTCCATCTTAGTGCCCTGCACAAAACCGAATATTCCAAAAATAATTGACCACATCAAGATTCTTCAAAATCTGGGATTAAATAATTTGAAATAGGCCAAACAACACATTTTTATTCGCATTCTTTGTTAAAAACGCAGAACGATAAATGAGAGTAATAATTCTTAAATCATATTGTAGTTACTAAGTGGACTTGGTCGCAAAAGTACCATGAGCCATGGCCCATGATTGTGTTGATTGACCCTTATTTGAATCATGCGATTTTGGTATCCGGGTACAATAAATGCTTTCGTGATGCTTGTTATTAAATCTTTTTTAATTTGATAACACATTAGGTGATATTAAATGTGTTATGAAATGAAAAAAAGCTTTAACTACGGGCAGCATGAGAGCACTTTTTGTACCCGGATGGAAAAAATTCATACGTCAAATCGAGTACACAATGCATAAAACATGCGCGTTAATGCTCTTGCTAACCAGTACACTCACTAGTTTTACAAAGTAACGAACATTATTTGAAAAAAGACAATTCTTTAAGATTTGAGTCAAAATTTCAGAAAAAAATTTCAAGATCACGAAAAAACTCAGATTTTGTTTATTTCAATTTTTACCAAACGTTCTGCGGAATAACCAACATTTTTTCTCCCATTATGGCTGATGAAAAATTTTCACTGTATAAGAAATCTTATTTTCAATAAACTGATTGTACTAGTTTTTTAACACTTCGAAAGAAATTTTCAAAACTTTTCCTAAGTTTTCAGTTATATAACTAAACCAAAACTTTGAGCTCGAAGAGCAAACAATGAGACCTATTTTTCTTTGAATCGCCAATTTTACTTAGCAAATACAACCACCTTGTTCGAAAATGCAGGAAGCAAACTAATTTCAATTATGACGTTTAAAACTGAAGTTATAATTCGAAAATATAGACTATAGGATCCAAATCCCATAATTTTCATAAAGAACTATTTATATAGTTCTTTATGAAAAATATGGATTGTTGATCCTATTTTTCATCTCTGTGCACCTTTTCAGCGATTGCACTCTTTCCTTGTTGCAATTATAAACGCATGCATATCGAGTTGGAAGCTTTACGGGTTGAGTGAGTTTTGTTGATTTTAATGTCAGTGACATTTGAAGCCATTGAAAGTGACGCTTTTTCATTTGATCAACACGCTGCCAAATAAAATTAAAGGAATCTGAAATTTTTATTTACTTTATTTTCCCTTATTTGAAAATAAATGAATTTGATAAAGCGGAGTGTAAGCAGTAGATTTAAGTCAGGTTAACGGTGTCAAGTTACACGGTAGGAAGTATTTTCGATATTTTTTATTGTACCTAATAGGGTTACCCTAATGCTGAAAGTATGAGATTAAGGGTTAAGTAAACCGTGTCCAGTGTACACGGTAGAGATATCTCACAGTGAGATTTTCACTGTTGAGCTTATAGCAATATTCTGTTACTGTTATTTTGTCCGAAAAACTTTAATATTTCATTGAATCAATATTAAATGATCAAGTAAAAACACACAAAAGTGAAAATCTGAACTCGCCAAAGAGCGGAGTCGGTTCCCGCGCCACAAAAATTATAACTGAAATTAGCCAAAAAGTGGATACCACACCAAACCGAAGAGTGAACTTCTACTGATGGATATTATAAGAACGCAAAGCTATCGCCGATATCGCGACATGTAAAGAGTTTCAAAATATTATCGCCTTATACCATTTTTATTGGCCGTAATCACCTTGACAGCACTTTTAATTTGCAAATAAAAGACACATACACTGTATTATGTTTACTTACATAAATATTAATTATTAGTTTACTGAATAGGAACCAATAAGCGAAGGAGCCCAGTGCTAACACCCTCAACCTCTAGCCACGTCATGAGACCGTCACCCACATCCTTCAGATCGCGAAAGGTGTTAAAGCCAGTATATTATACTTATTAAATTAACGTTAAGATTTATCATCGCGAATAGCAACTGTAAAGTGTATATACAAATGAATATATATTTTTGTGTAATTTGTTTTTTTGTAAATTAATTAAGAAAAATCATCTTATTTTTTGAATAATAATTCAAGAAATATCATTTTTTTTTATTTTTGCGATAAGTCATTTTCGCGATTCGTTATTTTCACGATTTTAATTTCAATTTGTGTAATTCCAACGTAAAAAACATGAATTTAATCCTAGATTTAATATAATTCTAGCTTCCTTTTGAGCATACTTTCGAAAAATCGAAGTACATTTTTCTTTGGAATTTTTTTCAGGTGACTTTGAAAAACTCATATTTTAGTTCAGGGTCGACATTAAACAAAAACGCTCCTATGAAGCTTGTGTTTGTTTTGAGCTAGCTTTTGCAAAATTTGAAAATTGTTTTGAATAAATAGTCCAATAATAGTCCAATAATTATCTCTCACTACGAAAATTTATAAAATTCATTTATTTTTTATTTTAAGCTAGCTTAAACAAATACCAACTCGGTCATTTCTTTGTAAGTTTTGACCTCAAACTCGAAATATGATGTTTAGGGGGGTACTCCTCCTGGGAAATGCCGTTTCACGGTTTTTAAGGTCTAAAATCTGGGAAACTATACATTGTGATACCTAATTGTTTAGCCTGGTAGATTAATTAAACCTTAATCTCACATCCCAAATCATAATCAAGGATTACTGATTGCTCGACCAATCAGCAACGAGCGTCAAAGTAGAGTCATATTTTGTAGCTAAAAGCCTATTTCTTCGTGAGTTTTGGGGGTAGAATAAATGTTTTTCAATTTTATAAACCACAAGAAACGCACGCAGGTTGTGAACTATCGTTTTGAAAAATTCAAAATAAATTCGCTCTAAAAAACGCAAAAAACGATTTTTGAGCTGATTTTAAGAGGCTCGTGGAAAAGCCTATTTCTTCCCGGATTTCAAAGTCTTAATATTGAAACATATATAAAAGAACAGCTGATAACCCCGCGGAGAGCGTGTACTATCAAAATTTCAATTTCGATGATTTTTTCTCTAACATAACAGTACTTCTAATTCCTAAAAATCCATAATTTTTGATAAAAATGCTTAAAACTAACACAAAATATTTTCAAAATGATGAAAAAGTAGGTTCCTGGTTCTTATGGAGATTAGAATACTACCAGTCATCTTCAAATTGTCCATATTTTCAAAAAAATATATTCAAAATAAAATCGGGAAAACTTGTTGGTTCAGCCTCATTTCATGAGTAGTACTCCTTTAATGTGTTTTTATAGGCTCGTAATGTTTTTTCAAGGACTCATAACTTTTTATTTCTTTATAACCATCTTTTGAAAAATTCAAGAATGGTAGCTTGTAATCTCTGGAAGAAATTCCTATTAATTATTTTATAGCATGTTCGACCAACCGGTAAATTAAGTTAACCGCAAGCAAAAAATTTATTTTTAAAGTTGTATTTTTTCACCTTATTTCAAAAGAATTCATTTTTCACAAAACATGTATATTTGACAAACAAAAATGATTGTGTTGTTTCCGATTTTCCCCTAAAAGTGCTTCAAAAATAACGAAAAGTGCCGTTTTTGGCCATTTATGCCACTAAAAGTCGTATTTTTTCATTATATTTACGAATAAATTTTTAAACAAGCTGAACATTTTCAAGTTTCATCAAATAAGTTGTTTTCAAAATGCAAATTATATAAAAATTTAGGCCAACAAACTGGCTCATATGTGCAACGAGGCCTGTTATCGATAAAGTACTGCTTGAGTTTTCAATTTCTTATGCTGCTAGTTGTATTAGATTTTGGGTTTGATAGAAAATAGTGTAGTTAAGAGAATTGTATAATTTTTTTTGGGATAGAGGCGATGTGGCAGATTGGTACATTTTTTCGGAGGGATTTATGAAAGAAAAACATGTGAAAAATTGTATTTTATTTTTTATCTTCAATAAAAGTGTTCATTCTTGCTAACATTTATATTTTTAATTTCTTAACCTAACTCAGTATATGTAAAAATATCAAAAACCACTTTTCATTGGAACTCCATTTCCAATTTTGAGCCATTTTGCAAATATATCTTCGGAGGAGATATATTTTAAGGTCTGGAATTGTGAAAAATCGTCGATTATTTGGCGTTCCAGAATTGTTCAGTCGCCGGATCAATAAAAGCTTGCCTTAAAAGATTGACATACTACCGTTACGTGATCTGTGAAAATTTGAACTCAATTTGATACACTGGGAGGAGATAAATTTTGCACTTTGGAAAAAGTCACCTTGTTACGGTACTGTAACTATTGGTGTAATCAGCAAAAAAAATTTATGGTTTACTTCTTCGCAAGATTAAGGATAGATCTACAAATTAGCATTTTCGGTTTTGCTCATACGCTTTTAGTTTTCAGAATATGTCGAATTTGCCAGATTAACCCGATGTAAGAATTTTTTTGAAGACGATATGTATAAACTTTTTAAGTGTATTGCGCTAATTATTGGGTGAATCATTATCCAAATAAAAAAAATTTTAATATGAATTTTTTTTTCCTGAAAAATTTCGACAAACAGGTTTCAAAGAATAAAAATTCACCTTCAATTGCGTTTAAATTCAAAAAATGTCCTGACTTTTGCAAGAAATGACGCCGATCACACCCGAAATTTTATTGAGATTTATTTGCAAGAATAAAATTTAATTAAATTGCGTGCCAAATGGCACAACTCGGTGTCACAAGCAAGTTTTGTAAATTTCATCAGTAGTTTAAAAACGATATTCGCTTGACCCTTTCATCGGTTGAAATACGAAAACCAAATAGATACCAGAAAATTTGACAAGTGATTTTGCCTGATTCTTACAAAGATTTCAAAAAACTACTAATACAAATTTTTGGATTCGATTTGCGGAAAATTTTCATAATATTTTCATAAAAATCGACAAAAATGACAAATAACCATTTTATGATTTTTCAAACAACGGTCAGAAAATATGTAGACATGCATAAGAAAAATTAAAGTGGCTATTTTTTTTGTTTTTATTTACAGATTTCAAAAACGTAAACAGAAAAATTTGGACAAAATGCGTAAAATTTTTTTTATCGCTTTGAATTTTTTGGAAAATTTTACAAATTCAAAAATGAAAGGTCGAACTCAAATCTTTCATAAAATAGATAAAAAATGATTTTAATGCGCTGATACACATTTATTCTGGTTCAGCTAACAATAATAAGCACAAAAAAATAAACCAACTAATTATTTTCGGAAGTTAAATTGAATCTGCCACATCGCTGCTACCCCCTTCGAACTCTATTAAGGAGAGATGTAGGTGCTAAATGTTGAAAATATGCAAGCAATCCAAAGTGACTTTCACTTATCACGTGAGAAATTTTTCGTAATGATTAGCAATATATTTGGTCCGCCTACTCTTTACGGTTTGATTCAACACAAAAATATTTTTGTTCTCCAGCAGAAAAAACCTTTTACATGCTGCATGCAATTGTGATGCATTTTTCCGAGGTTTTACTGCAGTTGAACGGCGAGAATTTCTTGAGCTCATATATATCAATTTTCGGTCTAACTCTTCCGAAGAATGACAAAACAGAAATTCTTCATTGTTGTAACAAATATAATTTCCGATTTATAGTCGACAAAAGTCATAAACAAATAATAAGAATTCTTGATTTTGATAGTGCGGGTTTTTTGCACAATCCTGGAAAATTTTGTGTTAATATGTTGAAAAATGCAAATTTTATTCCGAATTCGAGAGTTTAAACCAGCTAAAAATTATCAGATTATAAAATTTCCCTTTTTTCATGAAGATTATTTTCAAAAATTATTATTTTTCATACCAGTTATTTCCACAATTCGAATGAGCATATGCATTCACTTCGTCAATATTCACAAAGTTATAGCGAGTTTACTTTGTTAGCAGTAAGCTGTATTTTACACCAACAACCCCTTAAATGAAAACTCGATATGAAGATAAAAAAAAATAAAAGAAATGTCATTGAAGAAAAAAAAGTGTAACCAGAAATATTGTCCGAGTATACAATTAAAAATGGGAGAAATCCACTCAACCAACTTAATCACTGATATCTTTTAATTCATATCATATATTTTAAATTTGAGGCTGTTCATCCTAATTTTCCTCCCTCAACTTTATCGGCGATTGTGTCATTTGAGTTGGAATTGTTTTCGCCTTACTGGCTGGTGTAAATTCAGCTCGTTTATATTTGCCAACTTTACATAAAGCATATTTTGAGTTACGTTTTTTGATCAGTTGACGCTTAGTAAAAATTGAGGCAAAAATCGTATGAAAATTCAGCTGAAAGAATTGTGTTGATTGTCACCATTGATCGAGCTATAGAAATGGAACGATTAGAAGTCAAAATTTATTCGCTATTCTTTTCCTCAACTCACGCTTGATACGGAAATAAAAAAAATCCGCAGCTACGCGTAGCCTGTTGTTTGTCTTCGGCTTAAATTTCCTTCCTCTTCAGCAAAATTTCAATAAACATTCGTTGTTGAATACCTAAATTCTAGGAATCAAAATGTTAACGGGAAATTTTCATTTACTGAATGACGTAATTTTGATTTACAACAAATAATTAATATATTTTTTTCTAGCACCCACAACGCCCCAAAAATGATTTCAATTCTTAGATATCTAACGAAAATCACCGTTATGAAAAAATGAGACGGATCTCAGATATTTTATTTTTATTTCAGTCCCTGGCTTATATATATTGGCTTATATATGGGCTTATATTGTTAATGAATTGGTCTTACATTTTAAAATTTGACTTAAATATTGTATAAACGCTCAATATTGGAAGTATCGCTTTATCTTTTGAGGCGATGAATCATCTTTTGAATCACTGATGATTTATTCAATTGTGATCGTTCCTCAAAAAACATATCTATTTTTGTCGGACCACGTTTGAGGGAGTTTACTCCTTATTCGTGCGAATCTTATGCGCTTATCATAAATGAATCTTCAGCCATAAAATGTATATAAAAATTCTAGCTTCAAAGAAAATTTACACGAGCCATAAAAGCCTTAAAAAATGAAGCCTGATCAGATTAATTTCAGACATTATTATAAACACTATAGGATGTTTTATTACTGGCAATCGCTCGGTTAAACATCCGATATTACCTTTTTGCTGCAATAAAGTATTATATAAATGCATCACTGGAGCTCACAACACAATTTTTTTTAAATTTCACGATAAATTTTTATTCTTATACAGAATCAAAAATGCACGCTGTTTTAGCAATTTTAACAAATGCGCCAATTTTTTAATGTTCTGTATTTAAAAGAGATTTTAGGGTCTTCAAATCTAATCTTTGACTTTTTCGAATGCCTATATTTTTTAATGGCCCTTGATAGAATCAATTCAGTACATACTTCAAAAGCTCACAACCTCGACCGTTTAAAAATTTCCATGTGACACTGTTATCAGCCAATATAAAATGGTTAACAAACATCAACTATCGTTGTCTAATTTTAGCTGATAAAGCGGATTCAGTTCAATTGTTGAAGCAGAAATAAAATCACGAAAAGCTGCTAGATACTTAAGCCGAGAAACTATTAAATCATTTGTTCAAAAAAAATTTTACATTAGTGCTCAAATCACCCCGCCATACTGTTTTTGTTGTTTTATATTTGAATTTTATAGCATATGTGCATACTGGAAACGTTTTGTTACTCAGCTAATGCAAATATTGACACAATTTGCCACATTGATATTGTTTTTTTTAATTTCCACAAGAGGCGTGCCTAAGCTGGATTTTGAAAAAATAAAGAAAATTCTTCTGTGTTGCTCAAATTACCGTAACTATTTTTTTGTTGTTTTTTATGGGAAAATTTTATAGCGGTATTTGTAAACATAAAAACTTTTTGGAATTCAGATAAAGCAATATTCAGACAATTTGCCACATTTATAATGTTTTTTTTAAATTTTCACAAGAGCCTGAGCTGGATTCGAAAAAAATTCTGAAATTCAAACCTCCGTTGTCTGGTAAATCATCGACACTCGCATAATTCATATTCTTATAAGTTCTTGAATAAAATCACATTGTCTGACATCCAATAACATAAAAAAAATTTTGGAATTTTTATTTTTAATTTTTTTCCGAATTTTTCAAAAGTCAATTGACTTCGATTTACTTGATTAAATATAAATATTGTTGTTATCAGCTATGAATAAAAAGATTAATTGAAGACCCAAAAACTTCCTCAAAAAAAAACGTATAAATATATTTTCATATGCTTGAAAATATGGTCGTTTTTTAACTCGTTCTTGAATATGATCATTTAGAACAATTTTCGATCATTTTTTTGATCGTTCAAAACCTTAAAATTGTTTGTTACCCCTCTTGGCCACCTTTGAATACCATTGTCCAACAAACAATGTTTTAATCGAGCTGAATCAGGCTTCCAAAAGGGATACATCCCCGCCGATTTTCTATCAATAATTTCCATTCAATAAGCCGATCTACCCGACCCGGGTTAAATTTTTTTTCAACCTGACTAAAAAGTTATCAGGTGGACGCTGGACCCTACCTGACTCGACCCAGATAATTTCATAAAATTAATTTATCCGACTCAACCTCGCAAAATTTTCGAAAAATCCGATCACTGGTGTCAACCACACTTTGTTTTTAGTTGAATTAACGGTTCAAAATTGTTTTGTCTCACATCCGATACGCTTATCACGGAAAATCAAACATTTTTTTTAAATCATATCCCCTATTCACACTTTTGTTAATATCCCGGCCCTGATAAGGAAACGTAGTTTGTTTTCAAGTAGTAGGGCAGGGATATCGAAAAAAGTGTGAATAGGGGATAGATAAGTAAAACCATTGCTATTTGTCTTTTCTGTCTCATTTATATACCTCACTGCTTTTCTCATTTAGAAACGAAAAATTAATTTCTGGCCCATATCGATTACGGGGGCTCCTGGTCATTTTTACTAGGTTTTAAGCCAAAAATTTCATTAAATTCAGCTTTCCGAAACGACTCATCCGATTAAATTTGTAGATAGCTAAAACAGAGCACAAATATCTGATGAATTATTAAATTAAAAAAATTGGTCCGAATCCGACGATTTTACCAACTTATTGAAGAAAAACAAGTAGTTTAACAATTTCAGTAATCTCAAAAAAAAGATGAAATAAATAGGTCCGATGAACCAATTTTTTATATTTTATTTTTCACAAGATATTTGTGCTCAGTTTGAGCTATCTGAGAATGTTATCGGATGAGTTGTCTTAAAAAGCCAAATTAAAAAAATGTGGCTTAAAAAAAACTAAAAAATGACCAGGAGCCTCCCTTATTGATATCACCGAAAATGCGTGAAAACCGCTGAATTTCTTTGACAAAAAAATTTATGCGATATGGATTAGGGACTCTCAGTTGACAGCTCATGATTATTCGAATGATACTAACAACGCGGGATACTAGCATCCAATCAGAACCCTGCATTGCAAAATAAGCTGCTTTCATAGGTCAGATTTGGGCAGATCAAGCCAATAAAATTCTCTTAAATTATATTGCCTTTGTACCGTAGTATCTAATATGCTTAGTTTTCGTGGTTGAAAAATGAAAATTGTTGGGAAAAAGGTATACACCCATCAGAATATCAAATAAGATAACGCGTGTAATTACGTTCCGATTTAAAATGTCACCTCCGCAATTTACGTCAACTATATAAAATATAAAGTATATTTTTTCTCACCGTAATTGTAAAATATATATCGATTAGCTAAAGTGATTCTTATTCTTACTCCATTTCACCGTAATCCCGAGTTTGGGTTCCCAGCAGAGGTCGCCAAACATCAGGATCAACTCAGAAAATTTAACATCCTTATTCGTTCAAGTCAGGCTGATAGATCGTATATAAGGAACAGTTTGATAAGATTAAAATATAAACTTCAAAGCAAAACTTCAAATAAAAAACTTATTATTCTAATAATACTTCTTATTACAAAAGCAATCATGAAATTGATTATTCTCTTCACACTTTTAGTAGCCACATCTGCTCAGGCTCTCAAAAGAACAAAACGGGATTCCATTGGACAAAATCGAATGCTCAACAACCTTTCTTATCACATTCTCCACTCGAAAAATATGCAAAGTGATGAAAATTTGATTTACAGCATAATTTCAAGTCAAATCAACAATGAAAAATCTTTTGAAAAAAATTTCAAATTGATCCAAAATGCGCTGAAATCATCAAAATCGAATAGAAGACGGGGAATGAGAAGATTTGGTCGACGATTTTAATTTTGTTGTGGCTTAAAATATACAACAGATCAAGGAATCTCGGGTTTAACGTCCACTGCCAAATATAAATTATCTGTAAATATATCATCATGTATAAGTTAATAAGTCAATAATAAATAATCAATCGAAATATTAAATATAAAAACTTGCCTATAATTCACATTCAAGCTGATGACAAACTATTATTGTATCGAAAAAAAAAATTTTCTGAATTTTATTTGATATTTTAAGAGAAAACTCGTACTAAAATATTGTAAAAAACATGTTAAAGTTATAATAGCTATCTTGGAGCTTTTTTTATGAAAAGTCCTAAAACCCTTTTTTATTAATAAAAACTTTTTTTATTTATCTGTTAGTACGAATTTTGTCGTATTCAAGTAAGGTTGAACACATTTGATAATTATTCTTGAAACTTCGTCAAATAAATTAAAAGAAAATATTTTCGATTCAATACTCTAATCGCGAAAAAAAGGGAAAAAACTTTTATTTACACAAAATATGCTTAACATAATTTATATTAATAAAGCTTAATATCTCAAATAATTGGATGAAAAAAATCAACTCAGTTTAAGTTGATTAACAGAGCATTTTTAATTTTCGTCGGGATTGTCACTTTTAAGATGTTATGCCAAAAAAAATGTGCCATTTTGTGAAATTGTTTGTATCATTTGGCCGAAATTACGTTTGAAAATAAGCGATGGTCAATTTCCAACCAATGTTGTAAAATTTTTGGAAAAAAATATTTAAGTAATTTAAAGATCAATAAGCAGATTGAACACTTTTGTCTTTGATTTTTTGACACTTTTTTTTGAAACCATGTTAAACAAATTTGCATGGATACTTATCACTAGTGAGTCCATTAAATATATGAAAAAGTCAGCTTCCCTGAGCAAACAAAATTATGCCATTTCAAGTACCAAAAAAATTTTCTACAGTAGTTATTTTGTTGTTGGGACAGAATTTTGAAAACTGTTCGTTTCAGAAAAACTTTGCTTTCATTTTTCAAAGAACAGTCTATTGAAAAAAAAAGGGAGAGTGAAACACTCTGAGTTCCCGAGTCGGGATAGTTCTCCAGTTTATTAAGGATTTAAGTCAATTTACAGTTATTGATTTCGGATATTATAGAGTACCAATATCAAAAAAGACAATTTGTGATTGTTTATCGATCTGAGAGACATTCGTGTGGTAATTTTGAACAGTTATACCATTTATCACCATATAAAAAATAATTATTATGATATATTGATAACTTTTAATTATTATATACTCCATTTAAGACAACCAGGAGTCGAGGTCTCCAGTGGAGGTCGCTATGTTTCATCCTATTTGTTAAATTCAGACTATTGATCTATATACAAGAACAGTTTGATCAAATTAAAGTACAAACTTCAAAGTCAAAACTTCAACAAACAAAACTCCTTATTTTAATAAACTCTTATTACAAAAACAATCATGAAATTGATTATTCTTTCACACTTTTAGTAGCCACATCTGCTCAGACTCTAAAAAGAACAAAACGGATCAATTGGACAAAATCGAATGCTCAACAACTTTCTTATCATATTCTCCACTCCAAACTGTTCAAAGTGATGAAAATTTTATCTACAGCATAATTTTAAGTCAAAGCAACAATGAAAAATCTTTTGAAAGAATTTCAAATTAATACAAATGCGCTGAATCAATCAAAAATCGAATAGGAGACGGGAATGAGAAGGTTTGGTCGAAGATATTAAAATATAAACCAGATCAAGTAGTCTCTAGTTTCACGACCACTCCAAATATAAATTATCTGTAAATACATCTTTCTGTTTGAATAAATATACTAATGTAATAAAATTGATAAAATGAATTAAAAACGTTCTATAATTCATAATCCATGATAATAAGCTAGGTTCACCCAAGAAAGTTCAAACAACTCAGATTAAGTTATTATCAGAGCAATTCGAACATTTGTGTGCGATGTCACTGTTTTACATGTTGAACAAAAATAATGTAGCATTTGGTCAAATTTTCATGTATCCTTTCGCAAGAATAACGTTTATAAAAGCTGATGGTCAATTTTCAAGGAAAGTTGTCAAATTTTCGAAAACAACATTCAGGCAATTTTAAGCTCAATTAGTTGATTGAACACTTTGCATTTTTGGACACTTTCCCAGTGAAATTCTGAAAAATTAATAATCCTGGCTACTTTTTACTTTTGATTTCATTATGAATATCAAGTGATCAACTTATGTAGGCCATGAGAGGTATGCCAAGCGGAAGTGACCATAGTCTAGTTATGTCATTTTTTAGTTCAAACTTTTAAATTTTCCGGAGTATTTTGTGGTCGTGATAAAATCGTGAAAGCTTTTCAATTCAGAGAAATTTGCTCTAAGTTTTATAAGGGTAGCCTCAAGAAAAAAAAGGAGAGTGAAACATAAGGGGAGAGTTTTCAAATTGACTTAAGATTTAAACATCAATATACATACATACTTATACAAACATGTATAGTTTTTCCTTATTGTATGTTAATTTCGACGTTTTAAGTCATCTTTAAGTACAGTATATAATCAAATGATAAATAAATATGAAAAACATCTACGATACAAGTTCTAGAGAATTTAACAAATCTTCACAACAAGATTAAACAAAATGGGCAACTTTTCATAAGTTGGTTGTAATAGCCCATTTTTTCGAACATAATTTTGTTAAAGTATAAGTGTCAAACTATTGTAACTGCTTTACGGTCAATTAGTTTGTTTAAAAGCGGATTATAAATTGTGATGGGATAGCTTCATACCTTTTTCGTTCATCAGTATATGGTAAATTAGTAGCTATAGGTTTTTACCTTTAAAAGCAAAATTCTATTCTCTGATTAGGAGTAGGTTTATCGCCAGCAAACATTTTTTTTTTACAACTAACTTATGAAAAGTTGCCCATTTTGTTTAATCTTGTTGTTAAGATTTATTAAATTATCTAGAACATTATCGTAGATATTTTTTTCATATTTATTTATCATTTGATTTTTTACTTTACTAAAAGATGACTTGAAACGTCGAAATTAATATACAATAAAGAAAAACTATATGTATTTATGAATCTCGAAATCAATGAAAATTAAAAAAAAATTAAATAATGATCAATATACCTATATGGTTTTCAGATATCCTTCTCCCAACGGAACTCGATCTCAAAAACGTTCACTTTCTCCATAGAGCGTGTTCGAATCTCACTGATAGTTTCTAGGTGATTGTCATAGTGATTGCTTGCGTGATGACACACCGATCAAATTAAGCGGTCCCAATATCAATCACCATTGCCTATAATAATAATCACGACAATCAGTTAGACTTTTTGTAGGTTTTTTCGAGATATAATCATTTATTATGTTTTCAATTAAAAAATTGTATTTTTTGACGTTTCGGTTTATTCCATCATCATAAAGTGAGAAGTAAATGAATTTGAATATAAGCAAAACTTTTTTGTTTCGAAAGCAGGTTTAACTAATTAGCGAAATATTTGCAGTTTTTAGCAGTTTAAGAATCGAGCCTCAGGTGCGCACAATTACTGCCCGATTCATGAAAATCTATATGACAGCTGTATTCAAAGTTTTTCTGAGAAAGCATGTGGACATAAATTTAAAAATTTTGTGATCTTTTCGTGTGTTTAAGGTGGGGTTTTCAAGGCAAATTAACATGCCTTCGAAAATTTTTTTAGTGTTTTTACGCGCTAAATTTTTGTCAATAATAGTAAAGTGACTTTCAAAGAAGTCAAGTTACTCTTTTTGCTCTCTGTTGTCCTGGTCAACACCTAGTACATTATAAAATGATTGCTGATACGAAGAGCATATTTGAATATGCTGATGAAGAACTATGATTCTTAGTTCGATGATTTTTAATTCTAAGAACTGTATTCGGGCAGAATTGTGCGCACCTGAGGCTCAGATCTCTTAAACGCTAAAAACTGCAAATATGTTCGCGCTAATTAGTTTACCTGCATTCTCGAAACAAAAAAGTTTTCCTTATATTCCAAATTCATACTTCTCACTTTCATGATTATGAAATAAACCAAAAACGTCAAAAAAATACAATTATTAATTGCAAAAACATAATTAAATAGATTAGTTGAACAACATTAGTGGGATTCGAACATTATCCGCCTTATCACCTTTTGTCCTAGAATGCGCAGCCATTGCAGAATTGCTCAGGTCGAGTTGAATGTCGTAGAAAATCCTTAGTCTAAAAATTTTTAATATCCGGCCAACTTAGCAAGTGATGTTAAAGTAGCAATCGACATGTTATTATGTTTTTTTAAGAATTGGCTTGTTCAGGAATAGTTGAGATGGCGCTGGAGAGCTCTTCTCAGCATAGAACCAAGCGAGGCAATTCTCCGAAGAGAAATTAAAGTTTCTTCTTCTCTATGATAACTAAGGCTTACTATTTCCCTAATTACAGTAAAATTATTGCTTTTAAGTATCAAATATTTTGAATTTTGAAATAAAAAAAATCATTTAATTTATGGTTGATAGTTTGGTAAGATTAGGCCACTGAATCCGTTATTATTTCTCGTCTCCATAAATTATGGGCCATATAAAAATAAATTTCGATGATGGTAGGTGAAAGTCTATGCAAAAAAAATGAATCAAATAAAATCTGTATTTTAAATTTACACTGATTTTTTTTTGTCTCGAGGAAAATTAGCATTGGCATAGTCTATGGTGGCTTTGATACAATAAGAGCCTCTTTTGTCCGAAAAATTTTGAAAACATGTTTCAATTTCGGATCAAATTTCAATTAAAACGATAAAAACCCGAATTTTTGCCCCTTTTTTAGCTGATTTCACATCCAAACCTTTATTTTTGTTTCCAGCGTCCTCCAGGGTCTCACAGGCCTGCCCAAGTGATTCCCTAGGAGTCACACAATTTCGGATACATAAATTTGTAACTTTTGCTTAAAAATGCGTCACGGAAGAAACTTAACTCCACCGATCACGAAATTGATCTTTATAATTATTAGAAATATTCACACTTTCGTGCTAGTGAAACAAAAACAGTAAATCCTGAACTTTGTTTTATGTTCAGAAAAAATGCTCAATTGACCAAAAACTTATGCAACAAAAACATCAATCTTCAAAAAACACGAAAAGCCTGTTTCAGTTTTCAATGATCGCAAATAATGCTAGGAGCGTAATCCCGAATGGACGAATTTAGAGATTGTGAATTTCAAAAACAAAAACCGAATATTTTAGTTTCATCTCCGCAAGTTTCTACAGCACAAGTTTTTGGAATTTTACGAATCGTCACTCCAGAGTCTCACCAGGACCTGTTAGTTTATTTCCCCAAGGGCAAAAATTTCGGATACTAAAAATGTTTAAATTTTGTTCGAAAACCTGTGTTTAGGGGGGCATTGAATCCCCTGAGTCACAAAAATACCTCAAATAAATAAAAAAAAATTCGCAGATAGTCCTAGAGAGCAAAAACAGAACAATCACGAGATATGATTTTGCTTGAAAATGCGCAATTCATAAAAAAAACTAAAAAAAAAGGGTCAAACCCACCACTTTTTTATTAAAATGCTCATTATTGAGTAAAAATATCGCAGGATGACGCGTAGAGAGCGAAATCACAGATGGCAAAATTTAGAAGAAAATAGTTTGGTTAGAGAGTTTCAGGAAAAGAACCCATATCATATGAGTACCAAATTATCAAAGAAGACAATCTTGTGATTATTCTTCGATTTCGAGAGACGTTCATTGTTATTTCTTCGCAGTGTATACTTTGTCACACATTAAAAACAATATCAATTAATATATTCATACATTTTATGACGGAGCAAATATCTAGTCAAAACATATTTATGCATGTTTGACACCTAACTTGCTTCCGTCTTAGCTGCGGCTCATATAGCCTCACCTGGAAGATATCTTGCTTATATTTATAAACTAAAGATAACTTTGTGGTACGACAAAATGAGATAAGGATCAGTCATTTTACTAATAATTTCAACACATTTTCACACAACCAGGAGTCGAGGGCTCCAGTAGAGGTCGCAATGTTTCATCCTTTCACGTTAAATTCAGACTGATTGGCGTACATAACGAACAATTTATAAATTAAAATACAAACTCATAGCAAAACTCTGAAAACAAAAACTTATTATTCTAATAATACTTCAATAACAAAAAAATCATGAAATGATCATTCTCTACACACTTTTAGTAGCCACATCTGCTCAGGCTCTAAAAAGAACAAAACGAGATTCATTGGACAGAATCGAATGCTCACAACCTTTCTTATCACATTCTCCATTCGAAAAATCCGCAAAATGATGAAAATTTATTTACAGCATATTTCCAGTCAAATCAATAATGAACATCATTTTGAGAAAAATTTCAATAATTCAAAATTGCGCTGAAATTAGCAAATCGAATAGAAGACGGGGAATGAAAGATTTGGGCGACGATATTAATATATAAACCAAATCAAGAAGTTCGGGTTTGAGGCCCACGGCGAATACATTTATATATGTGTTTCTAAACCATCTTTCTGTATGAGTAAATGACTTGAAAAATAAACAATCAACTAATGTTTAAACGTTTTTATAATTTATTTCTATAATGCAAGTCCCCGACTTTAATTAAAACCGAATGAGTCCCTAGCTAGTACGTTTTTGTCTAGACGTGTATGCTTCATATTCTTGATAAACAAAACTGAATTTTCAATCTTTTGAATCAAAAAATCAGAAAGTAAATGAATTTTGCAAGAATCTATTTTTCTCATTTGAGACCGACAAAATTCGACTGACTCAAATTCTGTTGAATCGGAGCACTTTGATATTTCGTGGCATATATTTGTGATATACTAGTTATATAATATGTTTTATAAAATCACTGTCAGAATGGTTCAAAAATTATGTACTATTCGCTAAAAAAGAGATTTTCGGCTTTACCTTACCATTATTTTTTGTAAAGCTTTTCTTATTATGTACAGTATGTGTTGTTTTTACTCGAGAAATAAAAAACCGCTTTGAAGCCAATTGTCGTAATAAATATGGTAACTTAGTGACTTATATTTAAACCGAGTTTTCGTCCATAAGCGAAGTTAAAAAAATATTGGGCCTGTTGCAATTGGCAATTCGGCGGGAATTGCTTAAAGCTGTTTTGCCATTTCGGATTAAAAAAAACACATACTGTATGTTGTACAAACACGAAAATTGTTCTTTTCAGTAAAACTCCGTCGATTTTTTAAGAGCAGTCTCAGAAAAAGGCAAAGCAGGATCGGGAACTGAATCGGACCGTGTTGAAATTATAGGATCGGACGTATCAGAATTAAGATCAGGATCCAATTTATAGTTCGTAATTTTGGTATCAGCTGATCCGATACAATTGAAAGTCATTAGTTGGTCGATCTGATACGATCCAAAATGATTGAAATTTAGTAGCAGTCTATAAGATAATATTCGCTTCAGTTCTTCGCTTTTTGAGAGAAATTTTGCGTTTTCAAATCGTTTTCGTAAAATGCTTTTTCGAGTAATTCTTAATTTAAATAAAATTAAGATTTAGAAAAATTATGAACAGTGTTAACAGAAACAATTTTTTTCTATTTGACGGTTGATTTTTGGTCACAAATTATTGACCTTCAATAGTGTTGGGTTGACAAAATACTTAGCAATTACTTAACAGCAGGGTGCGGCGTATAGTTGAAAAATTTTTTGTCGAAAAACCTCAACTATAGGCGTAATTCCAACTATACGCGTAGTTTCCAACTATATGCGTACGGCTAAGAAAATGTGCTCTGATTGGTCAATTTAAACAATATCTAGAGTTTATACATGTAATTGAGCGGTGGTCAGAGTGAGCATTTTTTGTGATTTTTAAGTTAATTATTCGTGACAAATCTTCTAGGATGTATAAATTTGATTTATCGAAAAAAATGAAATTAAGTTATATTTTTTTAAGGGAACATGAATCTAAAAAAGACTTATCCGAAAATCATTAAAATGACAAGGAAACAATGGAAATTATAAAAAAAAATTCATGCTCACAGTAAATCACTCTCAGAAAACCAGAAAAACTTAATATTTTCATCTGAATAACTATTTGCCCATTTTCACGCTAGCTTGAAATTCACCAAGAAATTAGTTAAAAAAAAAAAGTTATATTGGAAAATAGAAAACGTTATTAAAAAATTAGAAATTTTGTTATGACATTTCTTAAAAACATATATTCAATTATATATGTTTATTTATTTATTAGTGCAACGTTTCGCTTTCGCATCATCAGGCTCAATGTTTAACAATACAATAGTTTCGATGTCCGTAAAAAATACAGAATCTAGAAAATACAAAGTTTTTGCAGAAATAATGTGGGGCTTAAAAATAGAATTGTTGCTGCCCAAATCAAAATAAGAAAAACTATCGTGCTTTTTCTGTCTGAAGATCAGGTTTATTTATTCTGATGTAGAATTCGTCAGCTTTTTGAGATCATCGAAAGAACGAAAGTTTTCTGGACTATTTCAAAATGCTCCATAAAAAATTTATCACGCAATCTTTCTTCTTGTAAGTTATAGTTGATTTTTTAGTAAAGTGAATTTCTTCAAATTCTCTTAGTTTTTTGACATAAACTGGGCATCTTTTGATATGATAGTAAGTTTTTTGGCGTAAAGAAAGGTTTTGTGTTGTTCAGCACGTACACGAAGTAATTTTTTTGTTCTGCCAACGTAACAACTATTGCAAGTTCATTTGAATTTATAACATAAAAAACAACACTTAAGTTTTGAGTAGGGAGGTTTGCCATCTTTAATAAAAATATTTCTGAATTTTAAGCTTTAATAAGCAAATCTGACATTAAATTTGGGTATGAATGCCTTTATGCGGTTAACAACAGTTCGTAAGTAGTATTCTATTTGTGGGCTTGTGTAGCTTATACATAAAGTCATAGATATCTCGGGTTGTTCTGGTTTTTCTGGAGAACATCAATAAATAACAAATTTTCCATCAATAATATGTTCTGGATATCCATTTCGCAAAAATATATCTTTAATATTTGGCATATCTTCAAAGTAAATTTCTTGAGTTGAGCACGAAAAAACTGAATGATGAAGACTTGTGAAAAATATTGATTTTCAGATAACCCTTTTGAAATTACAGATTTTTGATAAATACTAGTTTTGCTGTCTGAACCAGTTTTCTGTATGTTTTGAATTCTATTTTGTTTTCACGTATAAAGAGTGTACATGACAGAAAATTCAGTTTATTTCCACAAGTTTCTCTGATGTGTAAAAATATGTTGGTCCCACCGGTTAATTTCAGATAAATTTTGTCATATGACCCACGTTTATGATTGTAGGTTGTCATCCACATAAGCGTGAACAACTTATATATCACCGCTTTTAATCAGTTTTTAATAACTGATCTTTCTAGACACCCATATAAAAATATAAGCAATTAATGGCGCTAAAGACTTCCAATTTGAACTCCTCGGAGTTGTTTGTATGTGCCAGTTTGACATTCAAAATGTTATAATCCTTTGAAACTCCTAAGAGAAATGTTTTGAAATTTTTTTTGGTTGGAATAGGTAACTTATAACCTTTACTATATTTTTCTTGTTTAAACAAATTCTTGGGTTTTTTGAAAATAGTTGTTATTATATAACTCACAGTTCTAGTTACATTAATATTTGGGTACATAGATTTTATGTCAAAACTTATTAATTCGTGTTCTGGTTCAATGAATTTTTTCTTTTTCTAAATATCTACTTTTGAATGTTTTTTTGGCTGTCAACCGAAAAAATGCATTAACTAGCTAAAGGTTCTTGAGATATTTTTCTAGCACCTCCCACAAGATGGGTGTACTCGTAACCTTGCCAATAGGCTATTGGGCGTAGTGGAGCTCCTTGCTTTATGACACTTAATTCCCCATATACAACTATAATTGAATTCTTGGCTCAACCAGCCATCTATGAGTCTGACCTGAACAGCCATAAATTGTGTTTTTGAGTAAAGCATTATATGATGTATAATGTGTATCAAGGTTTAAATTCTCTAGTTTTGGAAATCTGTATTATCAAAAGTGATTTCAGTTTATTTGATATTCAGTTTTATGTAACAGTAGTAATATATGAGACTTATAAACTGCCAGTAATATTAGCTCGGGAGTTTCTGTTTTAAATTTGAAAAACGACGAAACTCGTGAATCACGTGTACTGCAACTAGTTAGATCTTTTCCAGAGAGTTGAATTAAGATCTGATATTTTGAATGTCTATTTCAGATACTCCTGAAGCTTACCCTGTGGTAAAAAGTTCCCAGAGCTTATTCAGCTCAACATATAGTATCAAGAATCTATACCCCACATGGGAAAATTTCACAAGGGGCTGACTTGCTCATTTGATAGGCTCGCCCACGCAATCTGTGCGCATGTCGCGAACAAATCTGCGGCGTGTAGTTACTATCATCTTTGTTGCTTCCAAGCTTAGTCTTTCCCATTTTCAAGAGTGAAATTAAATCCGGTGGTATTTCTACCCCGGTGTTATTTATAATTTCGCTGAATTTGATGTATGATAAAATTTCCCTCTCAAATGTTCTAAGGTGCGATCTCTTTTTTGATCAGAATGTTTTTCGGTGAAATAAATCTTTTTTGGTTTTGTAAATGGTAGATTCATAATAAGGACGTTAGGGGAGTAAAAAAGAAAAAAAATTTTGTGTTTTTCATATTCGAAATTATATTTTTTAACTTTTCTTTGTTTTCGAATGAGCTGCCACCAGATATCGGTTTTCATATTTTTTATTCGGCTGGTGAAAGTTTGTTAGTTGAAAAAGCTATAACTTAACTTGCAAAATTTCAGTATTAGTTTTTTCTTGTAAGCAGGAACCTGTAAATTCTAAATGTTTCTGCGTTCTATACAGACGGCGAAACGAATGGATCGTTTAAGGTACTGGGTCGTTTTCTTTGGTTTCTCTTGTGAACATTTTAAAATTATATATGTTTATATCAAAAAATTGAAATGAAATTTGATTGGAATATTTGGTATTTCCTATTATGGAAAAATAAAAATTTAAGAAGACAATCATAATTTTGGAAGTTAAAAAATTTTAATAAAAAGCATGTTAATTTATTTATAATTACACAGTTTTCACTTCGCAAATTAAAAAGTACAAACGTATGTTGAGTTGTTAATTAACTGAAATTAACCGCGTGTTATCGCTGATTACTGGTTAACCGGTCAGTCGATCGGTTAGAGACATAAACGAGACTCTGTATCAAACAATTGACTCTGGGATGCAATTAAAAATTTTGAATTTACCGTTTTCGAGATATTTGCTCCGATTGCGGGATGCGCTAACAAAATTTTCAATTTTTCAAAATGTTCACAGATAGTCGCAAAATTTTTCTGAAATCTTCCGTGTGTCTGTCAAGCTAAGTCAATCCAGTTCAAGCTAAGTCAAGCCAGCATACGGTATGCTGCATACCTTGCTTGATATCAAAGCCAAGTGAAGCCATAACTTGCCGCCGCATGCCTTCTACCATCTTGATTGTTTTAAATGGCATTTTTAAAGTAAAAATATGAATCTGATAAAATGATATCAAAAAATCGCGAAGTACCAAAAAGTTCACCCTCAAGAGAAAAAATAAGAAAAACGGCAAATCTGTCTGTCAGCATCAAACCTTTAACTCAAGTCTGTTTCTATAGATAGCTTAATTTACTTAACTGAAATTTCACGAAGTTGGTAGTAACGACAAAAACATAACCAATAAAATGTAGTTCACAATGTCCTTCTGTCAATAATGCAGCATAGGAAGAGGATTTTGAGAGCTTGATTGCTTTAAATTTTTGATAGATATGACATCATGAGATTTCATGGGTCCACTTGAATCAAATGTAATTATTAATTCTAAAATGAGCCTAGAAAGTGCCCAAACAATTACTTTGAAACGCCCTTAAGGAAGAGATTAAAGGGAAAAAATATTCGGCCTTGTTTTTCTCACGCGCGCGACGACTTTCGGGCGCCACCACATCGTCCCACCTTTCTTTTATTCGGAAAAGTAACAAATGACCATGAGCCCCTCAAATAAAAAAAATAATAATTTATGACCAGGAGTCCAAAATAAAAAAAAATAGTAATGAATTACCAGGAGCTCCTCAAATAGAAAATTTAGTTAAAAATTACCAGAAGCCTCCAAAAAGAAAAATAGTAAAATTATCCAGAAGACCCCAAAATCTTTAAACAATCTCTTTCATGGATCTGAAAGAAACGTAGATAATAACTTAAAAAATAAAATCTAGTGAAAAATGACCAGGAGTCCCGTTATCGATATAAAAATTAATCGATATAACAAGTTATCGATATAAGTCATGAATTCATGTTGAAGACAAGTTCAGCAAGTTTGTGTCAAACCACCTTGACCAGTTGAACCAGAAACCACGTCGAAAAAAATTAAAAAAACATACTCTCAACTGATAAAACAAAACATGTCAAATCATTGCGGAAAATCAAATTACCACAATATTTATGTGATATTAACTTTTTATTTATAACCAAGATAACTGAAAATACAGGTCGAAATTATGAAATTATCTTTTTTTCTTGCCGCAATGATCGGATTTACCATTTTTTTTTTGATTTCAAACCCTGTCCGAAAAATTGTTAAATGATACAAAAAACTTTAATTTTACTTTTTAAATTTTAAAGAAATTTCGAAAATGAAATAATTTTTGTCGATTGTCAAACACATGTGAAATTTGCCAAGATTTATCGACATTCTGAAGATTTAACATTACTTTGGCATAAAATCAGCGCGAAAATAAATCGGTGGAAAATTTCCAGAATATATGGTGAAAAATGACAGCCAAATGATAAAAAGCAAATCCTGTTATTAGGATTTAATCGGTTAAACCTTTGCAGTTCCTGAAAATGGTATAATCTTTATCGCCAAATTAAAGATTATATGTATTGATAACCTGTATCTTGTCATTTTCACGCAACCCCGAGTAAGGTTCCAAGTGGAGGCCGATATCTGCTATATTATGATTAGCAGATGACATACCGAAATTATTCATCTTTGATTGATGAAGTCGGGTTGATTTATTGTGGGTTGGCAGTAATACGGCAAAAAAGGATTTCGGCAAATTTGCCGAATCACTCTGCTCGCAGTAATACGGCAAAAAAAAATAAAAACACCGTTATCCGGCAAAAAATATGAAACGCTGAAATACGCTTTGAAAGTAAAATTTTTTTTTCAATTTCAATCAGCTATGAACATGGAGGATCTTGCTTATAAAGGAGGGATTAACCAACAGAGAAATTTACTCAGAGCCGTCAGGACAAAAGTTGAAAAATGCAGCAGTTTCAGAAAAAATTTCCTAAAAAATGGATATTCAGAAGCAACCTGACAATTTCTGGTCTTTCAATTTACAAGGTGTTTTGAAAATATAGCTCCATGCCGCAGAGAGTTAAAATTAATCTCTTTCCATGAACTTAATTGAAGAATATAGGAATTGTCCAACTGGGCCATTCATCGCTATAACTTTTTAAACAAATTTGTAAGAAGAAAAACGTGCTGTTCTTCAAATGCGAAAATTTAATCTGGTGGTTTCAAATTGATTAACAAAAGATCTGCATTATCTTTGCTGAGAGGTACCTAATCCCCTGAAAATATTATCGCTTGGACATTCGAATTTTATAATAAAATTGTGAAATAATTGAATAATTAAATTATATTTTTTCCGACTTTAATTAATTAGTAATCTTACGCGACAAATCAATAAAGTGGTATTCGAAATAAATTTTTGCCCATGAAAAAGCCGCAAAGTATCCACGCAAAATATCGTTCGAAGCAAACTACAAAACGGGTAAAAACAACCAAATAAGCCCATCAAAAATATTTTTTAATGACACAAATGAGATCTGAACAACATATGCATTAGGACGAGGCATTGTGTCTCAGCCTTACATTTTTAATCATTGAATGCTCTCCTAGCGCTAGCTTAAGGTCACCTTGCCAATTTTTATCGAATTGGAAAGAAATCAAGAATTGTTCTTAAGTTTCTAAAACTGCTCGGTTTTTTGGGCTCTATCAATTTTCTTCACCAAACACTGGTCAAGGCTGAAAAAGACCAAAATTCTACCTGACCAGTGTCAGTGACCACCATTAACCGCCGAAGCATATAAAAAAAAGTTCCGCCGAGGCATAAACAACCTTTTATGGAGGCTATAACTTTGAGCTGTTGTTTACAGAAAACTCTTAATAAGATAAACTTCAATTTCCTTTAATCCCAAGTTGAAAAGTTAAATTTTCGAAAAAAATATTCTTATTCTAAGACATTTTATGTTAATTCTAGAAAAAAAAGTTTGAAAAAGCAAGGTAACTAAGACGCACGGTATACGTACCTCATGGTAGGCTCCAGGAATGTATGTTACTGAAATACTGCGCAGATGCTCCTGTTTTTACTCATTACTTTTCCTGATTGACTTTCTGTTGGGAATCAAACACATCATATACCCTACCATTACAATCATTCATACGCAACACACTCACGTTTTTTAGGAAAACAAACTGTGTCATTTCATCGATTTATGAACACTATCCATGATTATTACAATATTAAGAGCAAATATGCGCCATACACACACGACTCACCAATCTGGCATGATTTTCACAAATTATAATATATTTTCACACTATTAATTTTATCTATACTATATCAAAATAAGATATTTCGAAAGTTCACGCTCCTAAAAAGAATTTTCGCTCCAGAATGTCCAGCAAGGCTAATTTCCTGCAAATTGTACTCACACTTTCCGTAAAACTGGCTTAATTTGAAATTTCATTTCCAATTGGATCAAAAGTATTTATTCGGAAGTTATAAACTTAAGCGAAAATCGTCTTTCAATCAATTTTTCATAAAATATTGAACTAGTAATCTGAAAATTTAGAGAAATCTTTTTAGATAACATGTTTGATATTTTTAAAATGTATCAGAAGAGAAGTTTCTGCGATCCATTTTTCCATCATTTTGAACTGATTTAAAGTGGCTTTCAAAAAGCTATTTGTCTCGAGGTAAGGGGGTAATATTCCGGCAGATTTGACATATACACGGTGAATATTCTGAAAACTAAAAAGCTTATGCAAGAAAAACGAAAATGGCTTATTTGTGATTTATTCTTAATCCTGCAAAAAAATACATCACGAATTATTTTTAGACCTTACAAACCAATAGGTACAGGTAATCGTAACAAGGTGACTATTTTCAAAAACTTCCCAAATCTACTCCTCCCAGACGGTTATTCAATGAGCTCAACATTTCAGATCACATAACGGTTGTATATAAATTTTTTAATGGGAGCCTTTTTTGATCCGTGTGATGAACAATAGAACGCCAAATAACTGACGATTTAACATTTCAGACTTCAAAATCCTATCTCCTCCGTGGATAGTTTGCAAAATGGCTCAAATTTTCATAAAAGTATTCCTTCAAAAATATGCAAGAAATAATTGGAGAGGCTTTTTTGCAATTTCGAGCTCAAACCGATATTTCTTTTTTGGTCATTTTCCCAAAACATTTCCGAAAAGTGCTTCGATTTTTCGAAAAGTAGGCTCAAAAGAAAGCCAGTGAAACAACCGATGAAGAAAGTTGGCTGAAACGTCAATCTCGATATTTGAAGTTAGTGCTATTTCCGAGAAACGTATTTTTAACTTCATCTTTTCAAAATACTTACGAAAAATTGAAAAATGCGAAAATTCGAAAAAAAATTTGGATGATTTGGGTTCTTAGTACACTTACATTATCACACCGCGCACCCGTATCAAATTTTGAAGAATTTTTGCTCGCCTTTCAGGCCTTTATTAATCAGACAGATATCCCTCCTAAGCAAGTAAACAATTAGACTGTTACTTAATTATTATTAATATAATATAAAACTCATTATGATAATTTGATAAAATATTTTTAGCAAATATACCCGGACTAGCCCAGTCACTGATTGTGCAGATCAGCCTGAAAATTTATATGGAAATCAAGTCGAGCAAATATGTCAAGAACTGTTTTCAATGGCAATCCTTGCCCAGGAAATACTCATGTACCGTTAAAGATTCATTGTCCAACTCTGTTCGCTATCAACGTCAAAACTTCATTTAGTAAGGAATCAGTTACAATTTTACAAGACGAAATTGTTATAAGTCGGCCGAGTAAATGAAAATCCAAACATCGTCTTATATCTTCAATTCCGTATCAAAAAGCTTAAAAAATAAAAGTTTAGAAAATTATTTTTTTGCCCGTATACGGGTGTTTTCATTTTTTGCCGATTACTGGGTTTTTCACTTTGCTCGAAAAACGGGTTTGTTATTTTTTGCCGATTACTGCGAGCAAGTGATCGCAAATTTGCCGAAATGCTTTTTTTGCGTATTAACTGCCACGCCATTTTATGTATTCCTCTAGGAAGAATTGATTTCTGGTTTAGTCTAGTATATATTACGAAGTAGTACTTTTACTAAGACTAAACCAGAAATAACTTTCTTTCACTTAAGGATGTGCGACGATAATTGGCTCTTTTTACTACATTTCTTCAAGTGAAGTTTTCTGAGAAGACCTGGCTTCAGAAATGATTATTTTATTTCCAATACGTAGTAAAACTTTAAGGAGAGGTGCCTGTACTTCGAGCATCTATACCTCACCCCACGCTCAGAAAATGATTTTTAGTAGGCGTCCCTAAAAGCACTAAATCAGCTCCTCATTCATTCTCATCACTTTTTCTTTGTTATTTGCGATTCAACCCAATATAAATCGGCACCTCGAGTGAAGAAAAATTTCAAAAATTTTGGCCCCCTAGTGTAACAGCGTATTT
>SCLH01001400.1:8585-34173 GCA_004367855.1 Oikopleura vanhoeffeni
GTTTTATCAAATGGGTTTTAATAAGCTCAAATTATGTGATATAATAAAATTGTAATTTATACATGAAGATGGAATACACCCGAAACGCGTAGTAAATACTATTTTATTTTAATATAATAAAATTGTCATGAAATCATTATATCTGAAAAGAAGATCTCCACTGGAGATTCTCCAGTCCTTCCGTTGCGCGTTTGCGTTTGACTGTCAAACTTTGACACCTATTTCCAACAGCCTTATTGGCCAGCGACTTTATTTCCAATGCTTTTATTCGTAGAACGCAAATGCACAACACAGGGACTATAGATTCCATATTTGTATATATCTTTTTTCAAACTTAAACCCCAGAAACCAAAAATATTTTGGTAAAGTATCTTTTTGGCCAGCGGAATTCCGCGGAATATCTAATAATTCCGCGGAATATCTAAACAGACCCCCGAAAGTTCCCCTTATTTTCAATTTCAAGAATTTTGGTGAGTTACAGAAATTACTCATTAGACCGGAAATGCATTATTTAGATGAATTTTTTGCTCTATGCAGTTAAAACAGCCAGATAATAATCTGATAAACCAGATAATAATCTACAAATATTCTTATAAAACTAACTTTCGGAGAGAAATGTTTTGACATTACTTATTTTGACACCCGGCGCCGCCTGGTGGTGAAAAAAGTTTATCCTTCTATCTCGTGACTCGGACCAAATTTGAATCTATGAATATACTTATGGGGGTAGTTTTTCGAGCCAAAATGTTTTGCGCTATTTTTTTCTTATCCAGCACCTGGTTAATTTTTGAAATGTTATTTTTTGAAATCAGCTTTTTGAGATAACATACTCATCGTGTGTTTTAAAACACTCAGGTGCAGGTACGTAATATAACATCGCGTGCAGGTGGGGGTTAAGTGGATCGTGAAAACGCATGTGATATCTGAGCGTGAGTTCGAACCTAACGGGGCCCCACTAGATTTTTTTGTTAATTTACTAAGAAATAATAATCTAGTGCAGCCCCGTTGGATTCGAACTCACGTCCAGAGATCACATGCGTTTTCACAATTCACTAAGGTTTGAAAAGAGATATGAAGCACTTTTCGAATTCATAATTTAAAAATACAATATATTGATTTCATGATAAATTTTATTTTTAATTAATATTTTGAAATAATTTATTATGAAATATGGTCATAAATGCAAATTAAAACAACAAAATATGTTTTAAATGATGTGAAAACAGTGATAAATTAAGAATTCAATGGTCGAGCATATTACGTCCGAGCTGGGAATGGTGCAGCAATTTTTTGGAACGGAAAAAATAAATGGATCAGATCCGCAATAAGAAATCAGAAAATACAACTCGAAACCTATTTTACAAATTACGGATTTGAAAATTCAATTTTGATACAAATTATACGCATAAAGAATTAGTAACCCCTCTTTATGTCGTTGACTTTCAAAATATTCTATACAGCCCTCGCTGCAGCCTTTTTTTTGGAGATGTTCAATGTGTCCCTAACTAATAGAAGTTGTTAGAGCTGCTTTTTGAACTTCTGGCAGAAGTCTTCTGCTCATGTTTATGAAAACCGGAAAAGAAGAAGAAAACTGGTCAAAAACGTACTTCTTTATGTGCTTTCATAGATGTTCTCGAATTATTATGGTTTTAAATATCAAAAAGACTGACAAATTGAAAACTTGTTTCGATTTATACATTTGAAAACTTTATATTGGTTAAGGGGGTTCTCAACGGTATGAAAGGTCTTTTACAGAAAAACGGTAAAAGCTACAAACTTCTATCTAGTATGGCAGTAATAATCAAAACCTCGGCTGCAAGTCATACATGTATGATTTTGAAAGTTCTACTAAATGGCATTTTACCAGTAAACCGAATTTAAAACTGGTGATTTCGAATCTTAAAAAATGTTCAGCACCTTCAAAAAAAACGAAAAAAAAGTTGAAAATTCTTGAGATTATGTGAAGCTGCAGTAGTTTTTCAAACTCTAGAATTTTCTCAAAAACTTTGATTTGAATAAAATTTTCAGCGCCTTGAGTTTTTATTTATTTTTTTTGCACTTGTATATATTGCACTCGAAAAAATCTTGTAAGTGAACTGGTGTGGAAGCAAAATGTATAAAATTCTTTCTCAGTTCTATTCTAGAGGCGCGCAACTTTAAAATTTTGAAAAAAATGGTCAAAATTTTGAAAAATTAGGGTCATCTTTAGGTTTATTTTTCGTTGTTTAAAAAGTAAATAAGTTTCGGTTTTTGTCAATTATTCAATCAATTATAGGAAAAAAAAAACAATTCTAATTCACTGTGAGAAAAACAAATAATTTGTTTGTTCGTAACAAAGAAATTATCAGATAGAGTTCCCGCGCGCCCTAGTTAGTGTTCGATTTAGCGAAAAGTTCAGACGGAAAAATTATTAAACCGTTGATTAAACGATTTCTAGTTATCCCACGGCAAACAGATTACCACCATTGAATTGGTAATTATCAGTTTATTTGAAAGAAGGTCTAAAAAAGTATTTTACGAAATTTCAAAATCGATTTTATTTTGAGGTGGTTCATGTTGTTGGGACCCTACTTAACAAAGCAAATTTTAATTACGAGTTTTTCAAAAATAGTATGAAACTGCTGGTTGTATTTGATTTGCACAAAACTTTCACCATTAAAATTCGAGTTTTATTACAAAAAATAAAGCACTTAAATTTGCAATGTAGCTTTCTACGAAAAAGGAACCAAAATGTACACTTTTTGAGGTTGGTATTTGTACCAGTTAGGGAGCGAAGACTGTAGACCACAGTCTGTAGTAGAATAAGGACATAAGAAATTCGAGGAAATTAAATTTGTGATCATGCAAAACCTATTCGATCACCCACAGGAAACACATATCGCACTTTTCCAGAAAAGATAGAAAATTTTAGGCCATTAATTTTCTCATGACCGTTTTACTCAGAAAAAATTAATTTTTGAATGTATGCACTCAACCCTTCGCAGTTGTCACAACCTCCTTTAATATATTTTCAAATCTAAATTAAGAGAACGGCATAGATTGGCTTACTCAAAAGATAATCGCTGGTGTCCATACGAAACAAAAACTTGGACGGAATATCTTCCTTACTTCAAATATCGAGAGTACAGCAAACATAGATTATCATCCACTACCTCTGCTAAATATGTTAAAAAACAACGATGGGGATCAAGCAATATGAAAATCGATTGCATTGTTAAGAAAAAAAGTAAGAACCTGGTAGCTTTATGTGTAGGGAACAAACCGGGCCGAAATCTAACTTTTGAAATAGTGATTTAAGCAAAAACGGAAAAAGATAAGCGGTAAAATTTCAGCAGAAAATGAACATTTTTTTAATACCAGTTTCAACTTTAAATTTCCGGTTTCATATCTATCATGATGCCCGAGTAACTTACAAATCTTTTTCCCTATTATTTTTAAAGCAAAAAAGATATCAGAGGTTTGCAGAGCTAAGCCATGGTGTTACTCGTGATATATGGATTATTTTACACTACAATGCTTAATATCTTAGCGCGAAATGATGCGAAACTAACAAGCCAGAAAGTTTGCCGGTTCGCTCCCTATTTATGGGATTCGGTGCTTTGAGATAGATTTGCTTGTTTTCATTTTTCCTCTTGATTGTAACTTTTTTTCACTACGGAATTTTTTTAATATAAATTATATTATATAATAGAAAAAGATCTATGCGTTTACTTCGTATGATCTAAGATCATTTTTTTACTGATTGAAAATTTAATTAAAATATTTTTATAAGGGCACATTGATCTTGATTTTTTCAAATTCATATTTTTTACTTTATAACTCCGCTTTTGTAAGAACACTCAAAACAGGGTAGTTGACCCCCTAAATTTCAATAAAATCTTGTAACTTTTTCAATCGATTATTTTTGCGGCGGAGGACTACCGTTATCAATTTGTTAAATTTATTCTTATACGATTACTACGCCAAAATCTAATTTTTTTGATTAAAAAAAATTATTTAGCACATTAGAAATAAATATTTTTTCATGCATTGAAATAAGTAAATTTAAATAGTAGTCCTTTACGCTTAACATTTTGCAAATTTAACTGAAATGATTTTTTTTTAATTTTTGATTTTATAGGGAATAAGGGTAGGCTACGAAACCGTATTCTGTTTGTAAAATTTATTAATCTGAGTATGAATACTAGCGCTAAACAAAAACGTCGGCATTTATAAAAAAAATTAAAGTGGACCTTCTCAATGTTTTCGAAAGGTTATTCCAAAGTCATAACCTTTCAAAATTTTGAAAAGGAATGAGAAAATTTTTCGAAATATTTCAATAATTTTTCGACTAAAAATCATTAACTCGTAGACTCGATTTTAGCCAACTAGTTGCCGCACACCACTTAATCGCATTTTACGACGCTTAATCATTAATGACAAGATCAGTTATAAAGTTTTTGATAAACTTTGAAACAAAATGACGTTCGTGCGTTTTTTTTTNTCGTTTAAATTTTGTTTTTGTTTTTTTAATTGTATAGCAAATTGGCTGAATATTATTTTAAGCTATTGAAAAATGAATGTTGATAATGAAACTTTGCTAATATGGCCGATTTAAAAGTGAGGCAACTAGTTGGCTAAAATCGAGTCTGGGTACAGATTCATGTCTAAAGTCTACGAGTTAAAAAACATTTGATTTCTCAAAGAGCAAATTAAAATTATGTGGACCAGAAAAGTTAAAGTGGCCATTATTAATAGTTTTTTAACATTTTTTCGTACAAAAAAAATAGAATTTTTATTATTAGAATGTTGTAAAAATTTGATTGTCAACAGTTTCAATGAAAAAAATGAATTATTTCAAATTAAATCATACGAGGAAATTCGTGGCCTTCCAGTATACATAAGTTTGAATGCAACTGGTCATAGAATGATTTGGTCAAATGGATACAGCTGGCAGATAGGTAATTTTATGTAAAACAAAATCAGATATATTGATATAAATAAAAAGAACTGGGTCAGCGCTATCCAAGGACTTTCCAAAAAATAAACAGAAATTTTAACAAAATATTTCTCAATACCTAGACAAGAAATAATTGATAAATATTCTTTAATTTTTAACTCCGAGGTGTCCGAGCCTTGGTGTAAATTTTTATAAATTTGCAACCATTTTATAATTGTTTGACAATTCATTTTTTGACATCGAGCTTAGCAACCACTTTGAGTGGAAACTTCAATTTGGATTTTAAATTCTAGTATTGAAGAGGTGGTCGCCGCTAAATGAGGCTCAAGTTACAACATTTCTCGATTTTATTTAAATTATTTGCTTATGAAAATATGGAATATAAAGAGCAGATTGGTAGTCTTTTAATTTTTATAAATGGCCAGGAAAGCACTTTTTGATGATTTCAAAAATATTACGTACATGTATGAAAACTCTTCAGCTTAGGGTGTTACAGGTAATTGGCCATTTTAGTTATATGATAGCCATGAATCAAATTTTCGAAAAAAGCAAGGTTTCTCATTAGTCGAAAAATCGACATCACGAAAATACAGAATAATTGCAATAGACGTGTTTTTCCAAATTTTGCGATTCCAACGGTAATAATTTTATTATTTTTGAATCATTATTTTACACGTAGATGATATTGGCGTTAAAAATATTGAAAATGCCATTTTTGAAAAAAATCACGTCATATTAAGAAAAACTTTCAGCTGCACATTTATATGAGTTGCTAATGTGCACAGTACACATTTGAAAGCCATATAAATGTGCACAGTGTACAGTATGTGTTTTTTTACTTGCGAAATGAAAATTGTCATTTAGGTAACTACGGCCGATGAAAAACGGTCACTAGGTGGATTATATTTCCAAACCCTTGACATCGGCTATAGCTTGGCTTTCAAAATAAAATCCGACAAATTACCATTTTTAATTGGCCGTAATTACCTAAATGACAATTTTCATTTCGCAAGTAAAAAAAACACATACTGTACTTGTAAAATCTAGGAAGAGAAAGATTTTGGTTAAAACCCCTAAAATACGATTTTTTTGATGATGCTGGAGCAAGATTGAAGGTTTTTTCGAAAACTTACCTAGGTGATCTCAGAATCTGAGACTCAGATCACTGATCTGCCCGATTAATTTAAGTCTGAAATCATTTTTAGACATCAGAAACTCACGGAGGAGATACATTTTCTAGAAATAATTCCATCATTTTTATAAGATCGAATGATTTTTACTACTCCGTCAATTTACCATCGAAACCTTTTTAGCGACGACTACCTTCTTAACACCGGATTGCCATGAAATGAACAGCTCTAAATTTAGGTAGAGGAAAACCGGGAACACATTTTTTACGACACAGAGTTGATAGGAGTGAAATGGTTTCTTCTCTTTATTTTTCGTATTGTCCGGAAGAAACTGAAGCAATTCCTTATTTTACAAGATATTATGAAGCCAAAGAGTTATTTGCATGGAAAACTTATTATCGTCTTGAAAATAGCTGGATTATGAATTCGAACGCAAATGTCACGTGTGCAGACCCTGTAGATGAGAAATCGAATGCAGTAACCGTGTCTTTTTACTCACTTATTTTGATTATTATTTTTATTCAATTATATCAATAAATAGGTTTTATTCGCATTTCTGCAATAAACAAGGAATGTCAATCATATACAAACTTTTTTCGATACTTCATGAATCGTATAGAAGCAAATTAAATAAATTGAATTCAGTGGTTGCATCCACTTACCGCCAAAACTAAATGGTGAACACATATTCAAAATTTTATGCTGCAACATTGTTTTTTCACTCACTTATTTCCGTTATTATTTTTATTTAATTGATAAATATTATTACGAGAAAACTAAGAGATAAAGACTTTTTACAAAGCTTACATTGACCATATAATCTAATCTTAACTAGTTTTTTTGACCGTGGTTACCCAGAAGCCATAAAAGGTTATTTGCATTTCCTAAAAAACAAGGATTATTTGTTTTATTCCAGTTTTTTAATACTTCTAGGACCTAGAATCTAGGTAGGCTGACCATGGTCGTTTCCGAAGAAGAGCCTAACGCAAAGTACGAAAAATTCAAATTAGACGAATAAAAGTTATTTCGAATGGTTGATTCACAATTTAATGTACACGGAAAATAAATGATGTCCATTTGACGTTTTTGGTGTTTTCCTTGGCTTTTGGATGCAAAAATCTGTTTGCGAATAAATTGTCCCGGTCCCCAATGGCAGCGACAAAACTGGTTCGAAAAAAATTAACATTATTTAAAAATCCAGGCACCATAAATAAAATTTATAAATTTACGGTTAATTTGAAAATTATTTTCATGAGCTCGAATCGAACTTATAATCATTTGTACCAAATATGAGCGCTATTTTACCGGGTATATATCGATTACGGGGGCTCCTGGTCGTTTTTACTAGATTTTTAGCCAAATTTGTTATATAATTCGGCTTTTGAAAACAACTCATCCGATAACATTCTTAGATTGCCATCGGACCAATTTATTTTGTATTTCTTTCTGAGATTACTAAAATTGTTTAATTATTATTTTTTCTTACAAAAATTGGAAACAATGGTCGGATTCGGATCCCCGTAATCGATATATTAAATTTACTCAAATCTGACACTAAAATGAAGCTGTCTGAGATGAAATTATATCATCGGAAAAAAATTTCAGAATTAAAAATTTTGAGATTAATCTGTCGTGATATGTACAAATTAATTAAATTAACTGAAGTCATAAAAATTTAAGTGTATTTCGAATCTATAAACAGGAAAAATGAAGTCTTTGTTCGCTTGAACAGTGTACGACGTACACTGTACGTAAATATGGACGAATAAGAGCTTGTTTTAGAACTTACAATTTAAATACAAAATGAAAGCAAAACATATCCCTTTAACACCTTTCGCTGGATCTGAGAGATGTGGGCTGAAAAGCGGCCTCATGAGTGGCTAGGAGGGGTCTGAGGAGTGTCAGGATTGGCTCCCTAGCCGCTTTTCAGCCTACATCTCTCAGATCCAGCGAAAGGTGTTAAAGGGATATGAAAACCAAATAATCTAAATTTTTGAAACTTTTTTTCAAAAATTCAGGCCCCCTAAAAAAAAATTATTAATTTTCTTTAAATCGAAACGTAGATAAATAAATTAGTATGTCTTTTTATAATTTTCTTTAAAGCTAAAAATTATGTCCATCATTTTGAATCAAGCTAGAATTAGTTTTTATCAGAACATTTTTATTTGCTGATATAAAATTGATTATTGGAAATTTTTCGAAATTCTAGAAAACTTCAGCAAAATTTTCTTTGTACGTGCATATTATTCAATTCCTGCTGATTAACCTGCTTTTGCGAATTAAATAAAGCTATTTTTTTCTTCGGTGCGTTTAGTGGGAGGACAGAGTAATATTTACAGAAATGAAAAAGCGACAAATAAATTCTAGTTTTTTCCGACACCTAAAAAGTTGAACTTCACCGACAAATAAATGCTATCCTAAATTGAGCGATGGAATAATAAAAAGTAGCGGAAAGAAGGAACGAAAAGTATTTTTGCGTTTTTTTGGTAGAAAATAATATTTTAAAAGAAAAAGTTGTTTTGAGTAATTTTTTAGAAATCAAAATTGGGTCTTTGGTAAAGTTTGGACAATGAAGCAAATTTAAGAAACACTTTGAAAAGACAAAATTTGTATCAAAATTCACCGACTACCTCCTTAATGGATATAAACTACACTAGTTGCACGCTTGGCCGACATAAAGCGCAAGGATAAGTGTACAACTAGTGTATTTCAAGCCAGATGGACTGGATTTCGGTCAAATTTGGTCAGAATATAGTATGATTCAAGGCACGTTTTTGGAGGGGCGTCTGAGATTTTGGCTTTTTTATCGGCCATGTCAGTCATGATTGCATAACGAATAAATGGAAAAGAGTAAAGGCACTTTTAACTACTACGAAAACCGAAAAATACAGTAAAGTCCGGTTAAAAATCGCGATTTTCAGTAAGTTGAAATACCATGTTGACTATCAATAACGTCAAAATTTAACGAGCTATGAGTATGAGCCACTTATGAACGAGGACAATCTTAGGCTGTTCATATTCACAAAAAATGATACAGAGAGCTTTTAATAGGACCCGAACAGGCTTCAACTTTTAGCAGTTTTTCTTCGACTGAAATATAAAAAAAATGAGATTTTAGGTTTTTTCGTACAAAATGAACTTTTTAATACTAAAAGACACCTGATTTGAAATTTTCCATGATTTATTTGGAAAAAAATGGCAAAAGTTAGAGCCAGTTCGCATCCTATTAAAAGCTAACTACTGTGAGATTTTTTTTAATGTCTTGATCAAAATGTTGGATTTTTATAACCGAAGAGTTACAATAAAGTGTCTTTAGTAGGACGCGTCTAAAATTTTTTCGAAGAACAGTCCTGCGAAAAGTACTTTACTGTTCCCTTAAAATACGCCATGGTACGATACGTATGTAACATATGTATCATACTAAGGCATCTTTTTCAAGGAAAGTACGTTTCGTATGACAGTACTTTTAAAACCTTTGGGACGCGTCCTACTAAAGACACTTTACTCAGTAAAGTTTACTGTAGAAGTTAAATTTATTAATTTGAAAAAACAACTTATCGTGTAACCTAAACTCTTAATTTGGTGATAAAAGCATATTTTTTTTAATAAATCGGTTAATTCGCATCACTTTGAACTTTAGTGTAAAACATTGAAATCGATCAAAAATATCTGTGAATTTTGATGTTTTTTAAAAGTTTGAATTATCTGAAAATACTTTTGGATCGTAGCCAGCCATAAATTCTCTCAGGAACTATTTATTAATAAAGTTCAATTTTTAGTTCCGAGATTAGATATATTTATGATGAAAGACCGATGGGAACTGAAAATTGGCATTTATGATCCCATATGATCTTGAAAAATCACTCGACTATTGTTTCAAATAACAAAAACCAGCTAAGACACAATGACGTGAAATTCACTTAATCAAACTAAATCTTCAAAATTAAATAATTAAGGTTTCTGACGAACTACAAAATTAATTCTTATCAAAGGGATTCGAATTCAAGAATTGAAAACTACAAATCATTTTCAGTTATCCTTAAATTCTCTGAAAGTTTTTTCTAGACTTATTATGCGAAAAAATACGATTTCTCTGCGATCCTATGTTTTGAGCGCTAGAGAGCTCTGAACTTTGTAACATTTTTCGGCGTGAGTCCACATCAAATTTATTGGCTTTTGGCGAAAAAACATCGCCTTAAAAATCTTTAAAAAGTGGCGAAATGAATTTTTGAGATTAAAGAAATAAGGACATCAAACGACAAAACTAGTAACGTAGAATTTTCACGTTTTTACACTCGATTTTATCTGTTGAAACAAGAAATCACGCGAGCTGATTGCACGGAAATTTATCCAATCAGTGCCTTTAGTTTCTTATTACAACACAAAAAAATCGGGAGTAAAAACGCGACATCTTGTAAATAAATTCCTTTGATTTCATAACAATATCAATTGAGATCTGACTGATTTTCCATCACAAAACAGAGGTATTTTCAAGCTGGGTTGTTTGTTACCGTACTTGATCTTAAAATCACTCGGCTATTGTGTCTAATCACGAAAAAGCTTTTTCAAATAATTATGAAACAATGACAATGGCCGCCGAAACACTATTATTTTAAACATCAAAATTAGACAAAACAAACTTCTGATTGAGATGGATATTATTTCAAACAAAGAAATAATCACTAGTATTGGACAAGGTATTTTCTGGTGGAATCGCGAACAATCAAAATCAATTTCCCAGGGTTAATTTTGATACACCCAAAACACAGTTTCTATTCAAAATAATGGGCTGACTCGAAAAATTTTTCTCAAAATAAAATATAAACCGCGCTCCAAAATGACCCCGGAAAAGAAGCACAATTAAGGGGGTAACCCGTCTGCATGGAAGGCGTTTTACAGGCAATTAACCGAAACAATTGTGCAAGATTTTCGGTTTACAAATCTGATTTGAAAATGAACTAAAATAGCCGAAATTTACAATTTGAATACATTTTAAGGTACTATCTAATGACCATTTTTTCTTATTATTTAACATAATTCAAGTTAATAAAACCAGCTTGTGTTTATCCCATATATCAGGACACCAAGGTGCACCTCAATTCCAAAAGGGATAAGCGATTTATAAAATTTAACTAATAAATTGAATTTTGTAGGCTAGTAAACTTTGGTCTGTTTAAAAAACTTTCACTAAAAGATATATTTTATATCCTGTTTCAACCAGAAGTGTCTTTATATGTGGCTTATTTCTTTTTGAATTGAACCTTCAATTCTAGAAAATCAATTTAAAATAATTTTGGTAAAATTATTCATTTTCACGGGGAAATAAGGGATTGAAAAGCGGGAGAAAAAACAAACCTAAATTTTGGAACTTTCAAGACAAATCCCCGAAATTGCTTTTTTTCGCTGTATTTTTGATAGTATACAACTGAAAATAAGTTATATCATTTTCCCAATCAGTGCGACTCTCTATAGTAAATAGGGTGTCCAAACCGTTTACATTTCGGCTTTTGGAAACGACCCATCCGATTGAGTTCTCAGATTGCAGATGACCACACATATTCAAAGAAAAATAAATTTGTCGGCATCGACCAGTTTTCCATTATTTTTGATAAACTTACAACAAAAAACTTTATTATCACCGGATTTTTTGAAAATAACATAGAAAATTGGTCCGGTTCTGACCAATTTTTCTAAGAATATGTCTGGTCATCTGGCAAGGTAAACGGTTTGGACACCCTATTTACTATAGAGTTACACTGATTGGGAAAAGGATATAACTTATTTTCAGTTGTATACTATCACAAAATAGAACAAACAAAAACCTTTTAACCAAAACAAATTAAATTTTTTCTTTAAAACTGTTGCAAATAAATATACATAGAGCTGACTTTTACGTACCTTCATTACTCAATTTAAGATTAGTTCAGACATAAAAATGGTTGAGTTTTTCAGTTAAAATTGACCGAGTGTTTTGTTAACTGCTAGACTGATGTGGAAAGAAGTGATAAAAAGCCATTTTCGATACCTGTTAACGGCAAATATGGTACAGAACTGTAGAGAATGATTGTCAAATAAAAGTGTGCTTAAAATCGTGGTTTTTATGAAATAAATAGATTTTCGTTAAATTTAAAAGAATAAAATTTCTCGGAATTATGAATGAAAACGGACATATTAGATTTTATCGTCTAAATTCTGGATTATGACAGCAAAGCAGACAAAAACGACATTTTGTTGGCTGTGAAAAGTGATTTGTCAGATTTTCTGTCATATTATAGGCGGTTTAGCGATGAAAATATCGATTATATCTGGCATGTGAGTTAAGGGGGTTATGTACGCGAATATATTTTTCTGAAAATTGTTATCCCGACTAATTTTATCAAAAGAAGGAAACTGAGCGTGGTAGACTTCCGCAACCTCAAGTTTGCTCACCAGGTGGCGCTAAAGTGAAAATTTTATGATCTCTCTCAGTGATTACCTGGACACCGAATTTGCGAACTGAAAATTAAAAGGATCTTGCATTTGGTCGGGTCAATTTTAGTTTCTTATCTGGTACAGTAGATAATCCCAAAACTACAAGCAATCTTTTCGCACTATTTTCGGAGCGATCCGAGTTGACTTTGTTTAACTCCATTTAATTTTCAATTCGCAAATAAAAATTATAGTGAATTGGGTGTGGAGAGCGGTTACATTTTGTAGCTTACGCGTCACCCGGTGAGCGAACTTGAGTTTGTGAAAGTCTAAGCACCTTCAATCTCATTTGTTGGTCGTGAAGAAATTAAAAATATATTTGCGGGCATAAACCCATTAAATAAGGAAATCAATTTATAACGTGCGAAAAGATCATCTACTTCGATTTCCATAAGTTATTAAATGTCGTAATTCCATTTTTAATCATAATTGTTTCCAAGAAAATTTTCGAAATAACTCAGAATTCGCGAGACAAAATATGGCTAAAAGACCAGTGCTGGTTTCAATAAGAAAAGTAAAAAGGTTGAACTTTGTTGAGAAATTTTTATACATTTACTAATTACCCTTAAAAAATTCCCCAGGACTTAATATCAAAAAAATAATGCAATGTCTGTCCTGTTTGGTTTAGTAGTGTTTTTTCTTGTGTGTTAAAGTTATTCAAGCGGCGGAGGTAAATAACGTGGGCCAAATTTGTGTATTTAAAAACGCAAAAAAATTTCAATCGAACTTTTTTTGTCCCGCGTTTGGCTCGCGTTTTTTACCGCCGCCTATTTAAGCAGTGAGTCTTTAAGCTGTAAAAGTTGCGCTTCACCCATTCGTATCCTTTTTCCGATTTCGCCTTGTTCCTCTAGTGTGTGCCTTTTTTCGTTCACATAACAAATAAACCGCGAAAAGTCCTCTTCGGATAATAATTCTTGTAACGATTCGGTCACTGCTTTTTCTCGTGCGTCACAGTGTGCCCGGCAGCGATCGGCGTCTGCTTTCTGCCCCTTGAGAGCGGCAAATTTCTGGTTAAGGGCCTCTCGAGTTGCGTTATCGTGATCTTCATTCATAGAAGCCTCTACCCTTAAAATCCGACCGCTTAATTTTGAATGCAAATTAAAATTGCTCTCGATATCTTCGACAAAAAGATGGTATTTTGAAACCACAGTTTTTGGGCACGAGTTTTTTATTATAGAATTAATTTGCTCTCCGATAATCTCGTTTTTGCGATATTCGTCGATAAGGTCCTCTTTAATTTCCGTCAGTTGCAAAACATGGCGTTCTTGCTTGAGGATTATTTCCGAAACTGGCTCGGAATCGGAATTTTCCGATCCCTCCTTATCCGAGCTGGTAGCGGTTGTCTCGAGGTTTAACCGGGCGACAAATTCCGGTTGAAAATACGAATTTGGTAAAAGACCGGTATCGGGCTCAGGTGGGGGAGCCGGTGTTTCTTCGTCGGGAGGGCTATCAGATGAGCGCTTGATTTGATCAAAAGTTTTTTGAATATCTTCCGGTATTTCCGGTAAGTCAATTTCCTCCTCCGGTACGGTTACAGGCGACACATTGGCTGCAAATAATTCCGTTTGCGTGGGCGGGAGGGGAAAATCGGGATTGTGTCCCACCGAGCTTGAATCCGATCTTGATATTCTACTGGCTGTAGACGATGCGTTTGAGATTCTAGATTCGTTTCGATGAATTTGATTCGATGATTTTGAAGCGTCAATTGGTCTAAAAGTAGTGTCCGATTCCTGATTTTCGGATTCGAGAATTGAATTCAAAATAGAGCTCCTCGATCCAGAAGTAAAAGTGGGCGAGGCGGGGGATCGAGAACTAGGGCTATCGCGTTGGGTGTCTCTTTCTTGTAATTGCGTCATGCCGAGGGCCACTTTGCGCTCTGCAATCGTTTTCGCGGTGAGCGTATCTCGGTTTTCACTTCTGCGAGGGCGGTACTGGTTACCCAGGCGGTTAACCAGCTCTTCGGTTGAGTTACTCAGCGGTTCGCGAATAATTTCTTGACTAGCGGGTCGGCGGTTCACTCGTACGTTTGGAGTCGTTTGATCCTCCAAGAGCATATCCATACTTTTGTAAACTGGGTTGATCGGGTCGGATTGTTGATAAACTGGCTCATTTCTAGCCGGGTTGGCATACTGGTCAGAAAGGCGTGGGCGGACCGATTGCTGGTTTCGGACCATGTTCATATTTTCTTCGGACCGACATCTATCACGTGACTTAAGGATGTGTCGGTGTTGCGTGCGTTCGTTATGGTAGGAAATTGGCCGCTGGGCAGGAAATTGACCGTTATTTCCGTTGACAGTATCGTCATCATTTGGCACGATCATTGGATTTCGTCGCGTATCCGATCCTTGCCGCCTACGCACCCGATCAGGCTCCTCGATCCGCTGAAACGACGGTCCGGTACGATCCTGAGGCACTGGTTTTATCACCTCGATTTTTTCACCCCCGGTGTGGGCTTGAGCCGGGTAGGAAACGGGACGGGAGAGAAAGGCGTTTGAGATTCGGGCAGTTTTTCCACGTGTGAAATGTTCGGAAATGTTTAGGAGCTGTTTTGACATGTTTGCCTTTGTTTGGGGACTGGGATTGGGCGGGATTTCGGTACGGGTACGGATTTCGGTACGCACGCCATCGGGAGAGGAGGATGCAGAGCTGTCAGAGTTGTATTGGCCAGGTAAAACAGACGTGCTAAGAGAACGAGAACTTTTAAACTAGTCAAAAAATGTTTTTAGGAAATTTTAAATTTTGAAGTAATATTTTTTCACCATATTTCAAAAAATCTTGAGAATGATAAATAAAGTATCGAAACGTTGATAAATATAATGTCTTTTTATAATTTCAAAAAACTTTTATTTTTCTCAAGATAAAGTGTATAAAAAAGTACAAGATCATACTTATTGGTGTATAAAAAAATTATATTTTCCCATATGGGCCACACTAAAGTATTCTAGCATAAACCACACTTTTTCTAGAAATTTTAGAAAAAAATGATGGTGTCCGAATTCATCCTCAACTCGTAGGAGCTTATTTCAAAATTATTTTTCCACCTCAATGTCACCGTATCAAGATTTAAATTTCACCAAACGAATCCTATGTATGATTTTTGTTAAAATGGTATTATAAACTATGGTCAAACTATCATCCGTTCTAGCGCTAGAGAACAAAGCATGTTTTTATTCTCGACAAATTTTTTAATAGTTTTTCTAAATTTTGTGTTCTATTATATAACTAAACAGGGCACGATGAGTTCAAACCACGAATAATGAGATTGAAAAATGATCTAAGAAAGTCGTACGGGAAATTTCGGAAATTCGTGTAAGAACCATCATAAATATATAACATCCCACCGAAATACGTGATAGAATGTCTTTTCCGAAATTTTGCAAACAAACTTCAAATCTTTAATAGTGTTAATACATCGATATTAGATAATAATGATATTATAGTAATGTTTTATAATAAACTTTAAATTTGTTTGGAATTTTCCGTCTTTTTCCTGTGCATGAGAGCAGAGTACGTTTAATTGGACAGGTTGGTAGAACGGGTTTGGTTCCAAAGTCCTACTAGCGTGCATTCAAACAGACATTTTTGGCGATTCGAACTGTCTGCTACGTTTAAATGGGCAATTGAATCGCAAACCGTCTGTTTAAACGCACGTTACTAGGAATTTCTGGCCCAAACCCCTTTCCAACCTGACCGTTAAAACGCACTATGCCGTAATATGGGGATGGTTTCTTTAGAATAAACCATTTTTATTGAGGAAATTTCATAAAAAAATTACTACTGCCAAATGTATCTAAATTGTATAAGGACAAGCTAATTTTTGTTCAAATAATATTGGAAAAATTTTCATTCATACAATTTTAAGAGTGTTGTTTTGTCCATATCGAAAATTCTGCCTATACGGCGAATTTTATCATGACGTCACAAGAAAAGACAGAGTCCAATCACATCATACGATTATCAAGAATCCTGTGATTTCATTGGTCACTTTATCTTCTTGTGACGTAGTGAGTAAATTCGACGCATGAGTAGGATTTTCGATATATAACCACCTACTTCGAGAAATTTCTGTCGTTTTGTTTATATACAGTCCTTGTATACGCAGTCCTTATAGACACATTTCACAGTAATTTTTTTTTCAATTTTCAATCGAATTTGAAAAAAATTGCATGCTAAAGAAACCTTCACCCATTAATTTAAACTCTTTCTGCAAAACAATGAGATTAAATTGAAAGATAAAACACGGTGATATAACCAGTGGGTTAGCCATTCAACTTGAATGTCCTTATAGATAAACTTTTAAATGAACTTTGATCATAAAATTTTCGACAAAATTCACCGCTATGAGAAGTGACTGTTAATCTTATTATTTATGCATAAAATCTTGCAACTATGAATTTCTAGAAAGTCAATTTTGATTAAAAAAATCATTGTTTAAGCTACAAAGTTTACAAAACAGGATTACATATACGATCGCATTCACCGGAATTATCAAATTTAGAAATTTTCATATCATTGTTTCTACTGCAAACTGGTCCAAAGAACTCTCCAACTAAAGTGACTCTTTATAGTAAATAGGGTGTCCAAACCGTTCAAATTTTATGAAAAATTTATAATTTCAAAAGTTTATGAAAAAAGGAAAATGGTTCGATTCGGACCAAGTTTTTGTTTGATTTTACTCGTGATTTTGAGATATATCTAAGAGTCGGAAGAGTCGTTTCCAACCCGAAATTTAAAGGGGTTTGGACACCCATTTACCATAGAGACACTTTTGTTGAAAAAAATTGGTTTAAATTGAAATCTTAAAAATCTTACTTCGAAAATGTTATAACAATAAAAACGAAACGTCAGAAATAAAAAAGGAAATATTTGTCAGATTTATTGCGTTATTTCCTTAATAATATTTTGAACATGGATTTAACTGGGTTAGAAGTTTTACTAAAAACAAGGATAAGAAATTTATTCGATTAATTTTGTTCAAATCCTGTCTGACATAGAAATTAAACTAAGTTTTAACCAAATTATTAATCGTTAAATTTATTATCTTTGTTTTTACTAAAAATTTCCACCCAAGAACCCAAACAGATTTCTAATCATTTCTAATTTGAGGTGAAACTGAGCTTAGTTTATCTCTATTTTTTCAATTTTAGGAATCCTAGTTTTCAACGTAACAAAAAATAACTCTTATCGATTCTTATCTGGAATCATTGTCAGACAAAAAATTGGCTTATCTAAAGGACTTAGCAGGACACTCTTGAATTTGGAGAAAAACCAGAAGGAAGATCAAGAGATAAAAAAANAGAATAACAGACCAGGTGGGGGGGCTTTTTTGGGGGTTTTTTTTTTTTTTTTTTTTTTTTTTTTTTTTTTTCCCCCCAAATTAAAAAAGGGAAAAAAAAGTTTAAAAAAAAAAGGTTTTTAGGGAACCTTTTTGGGTTTTTGAGAAATTTTTTTTTTTTTTAATAACATTTTTTAAAAAACTATTACCCCTTAAAAAAATTCCCCAGACTTAATATCAAAAAAATAATGCCAATGTCTGTCCTGTTGGTTTAGTAGGTTTTTTTCTTGTGTGTTAAAGTTATTCAAGCGGCGGAGGTAAATAAACGTGGGCCCAAATTTTGTGTGTATTTAAAAAATGCAAAAAATTTCAATCGAACTTTTTTGGTCCCGCGTTTGGCTCGCGTTTTTTTTTACACGCCGCCTATTTAAGCAGTGAGTCTTTAAGCTGTAAAAGTTGCGCTTCACCCATTCGTATCCTTTTTCCGATTTCGCCTTGTTCCTCTATGTTGTGCTTTTTTTTTCGTTCACATAACAAATAACCGCGAAAAAGTCCTCTTCGGATAATAATTCCTTGTAACGATTCGGTCACTGCTTTTTCTCCGTGCTCACAGTGTGCCCGGCAGCGATCGGCGTCTGCTTTCTGCCCCTTGGAGAGCGGCAAATTTCTGGTTAAGGGCCTCTCGAGTTGCGTTTATCGTGATCTTCATTCATAGAAGCCTCTACCCTTAAAACCGACCGCTTAATTTGAAATGCAAATTAAATTGCTCTCGATATCTTCGACAAAAAGATGGTATTTTGAAACCACAGTTTTGGGGCACGAGTTTTTTTATTATAGAATAATTGCTCTCCGATAATTTCGTTTTTGCGATATTCGTCGATAAGGTCCTCTTTAATTTCCGTCAGTTGCAAAACATGGCGTTCTTGCTTGAGGATTATTTCCGAAACTGGCTCGGAATCGAATTTTCCGATCCCTCCTTATCCGAGCTGGTTGCGGTCGTTCGAGGTTAACCGGGCGACAAATTCGGTTGAAAATACGAATTTGGTAAAAGACCGGTATCGGGCTCACAGGTGGAGGGGCGGTGTTTCTTCGTCGGGAGGGCTATCAGATGAGCGCTTGATTTGATCAAAAGTTTTTTGAATATCTCCCGCCGGTATTTCCGGTAAGTCAATTTCCTCCTCCGGTACGGTTACAGGCGAACACATTGGCTGCAATAATTCCGTTTGCGTGGCGGGAGGGGAAAATCGGGATTCGTGTCCCACCGAGCTTGAATCCGATCTTGATATTCTACTGGCTTGTAGACGATGCGTTTGAGATTCTAGATCGTTTCGATGAATTTGATTCGATGATTTGAAGCGTCAATTGGTCTAAAGTAGTGTCCCGATTCCTGATTTTCGGATTCGAGAATTGAATTCAAAATAGAGCTCCTCGATCCAGAAGTAAAAGTGGGCGAGCGGGGGATCGAGAACTAGGGCTATCGCGTTGGGTGTCTCTTTCTTGTAATTGCGTCATGACCGAGGGCCACTTGCGCTCTGCAATCGTTTTCGCGGTGAGCGTATCTCGGTTTTCACTTCTGCGAGGGCGGTACTGGTTACCCAGGCGGTTAACCAGCTCTTCGGTTGAGTTACTCAGCGTTCGCGAATAATTTCTTGACTAGCGGGTCGGCGGTTCACTCTACGTTTGGGGTCGTTTGATCCTCCAAGAGCATATCCATACTTTTGTAAACTGGGTTGATCGGGTCGGATTGTTGATAACTGGCTCATTTCTAGCCGGGTTGGCATACTGGTCAGAAAGGCGTGGCGGACCGATTGCTGGTTTCGGACCATGTTCATATTTTCTTCAGACCGACATCTATCACGTGACTTAAGGATGTGTCGGTGTTGCGTGCGTTCGTTATGGTAGGAATTGGCCGCTGCAGGAAATTGACCGTTATTTCGTTGACAGTATCGTCATCATTTGGCACGACAATTGGATTTCGTCGCGTATCCGATCCTTGCCGCCTACGCACCCGATCAGGCTCCTCGATCCGCTGAAACGACGGTCGGTAACCGATCCTGAGGCACTCGTTTTCACCTCGATTTTTTCACCCCGCGGTGTGGGCTGAGCCGGGTAGGAACGGACGAGAGAAAAGGCGTTTGAGATTCGGGCAGTTTTCCAAGTGTGAAATGTTCGGAAATGTTTAGGAGCTGTTTTGACATGTTTTGCCTTGTTTGGGGACTGGGATTGGGCGGTATTTCGGTACGGGTACGGATTTCGGTACGCAACACCATCGGGAGAGGAGGATGCAGAGCTGTCAGAGTTGTATTGACCAGGTAAAACAGACGTGCTAAGAGAACGGAGAACTTTTAAACCAGTCAAAAATGTTTTTAGGAAATTTTAAATTCTGAAGTAATATTTTTTCACCATATTTCAAAAAATCTTGAGAATGATAAATAAAGTATCGAAACGTTGATAATATAATGTCTTTTTTAATTTCAAAAAACTTTTATTTTCTCAGATAAAGTGTAAAAAAAGTACAAGATCATACTTATTGGTGTATAAAAAAAAATTATATTTTCCCATATGGGTAAGTATATGTATCTAGCATAAACCACACTTTTTCTAGAAATTTTAGAAAATGATGGTGTCCGAATCTCATCCTCACTCGTAGGAGCTTTATTCAAAATTATTTTTCCACCTCAATGTCACCGTATCAAGATTTAAATTTCACCAACGACATCCTATGTAGATTTTTTAAAATGGTATTATAAACTATGGTCAACTATCAACCGTCTATAGCGCTAGAGAGCAAAGCTGTTTTATTCTCGACAAATTTTCTAATAGTTTTTCTAAATTTTGTGTTCTATTATATAACTAAACAGGGGACGATGAGTTCAACCACGAATAATGAGATTGAAAAAATGATCTAACGAAAGTCGTACGGGAAATTTCGGAAATTCGTGTAAGAACCATCATAAATATATAACATCCCACCGAAATACGTGATAGATGTCTTTTCCGAATTGCAAACAAACTTCAAATCTTTAATAGTGTTAATCACATCGATATTAGATAATAATGATATTATAGTAATGTTTTATAATAAACTTTAATTTGTTTGGAATTTTCCGTCTTTTTCCTGTGCATAGAGCAGAGTAAGTTTATAGGACAGGTTGGTAGAACGGGTTTGGTTCCAAAGTCCTACTAGCGTGCATTCAAAACAGACATTTTTGGCGATTCGAACTGTCTGCTACGTTTAAATGGGCAATTGAATCGGCAAAACCGTCTGTTTAAACGCACGTTACTGAGGAATTTCTGGCCCAAACCCCTTCTACCAACCTGACCGTTAAAACGCACTATGCCGTAATATGGTGATGGTTTCTTTAGAATAAACCATTTAATTGAGTAAATTTGCATAAAAAAATTACTACTGCAAATGTATCTACATTGTATAAGGGCAAGCTACCTTGGTCAAATAATATTGGAAAATTTCCATTCATACAATTTTAAGAGTGTTGTGTCCATATCGAAAATCCTGCCTATACGGCGAATTTATCAATGACGTCACAAGAAAAGACAGAGTCCTATCACATCATACGATTATCGAGATCCTGTGATTTCATTTGGTCACTTTATACTTCTGTGAACGTAGTGATTAAATTCGACGCATGAGCAGGATTTTCGAAGATATAACCACCTACTTCGAGAAATTTCTGTCGTTTTTTGTTTATATACAGTCCTTGATACGCAGTCCTTATAGACACATTTCACAGTAAATTTTTTTTCAATTTTCAATCGAATTTGAAAAAAATTGCATGCTAAAGAAACCTTCACCCAGTTAATTAAACTCTTTCGCAAAACAATGAGATTAAATTGAAGATAAAACACGTGATATAACCAGTGGGTAGCCATTCAACTTGAATGTCCTTATAGATAACTTTACAATGAACTTTGATCATAAAATTTTCGACAAAATTCACCGCTATGAGAAGTTGACTGTTAATTTTATTAATTTATGCATAAAATCTTGCAACTAATGAATTTCTAGAAAGGTCAATTTTGATTAAAAAAAATCATTGTTTAAGCTACAAAGTTTACAAAACAGGATTACATATACGATCGCATTCACCGGAATTATCAAATTTAGAAATTTTCATATGCATGTTTCTACTGCAACACTGGCTCCAAAGAATTCCCCAACTAAAGTGACTCTTATAGTAAATACGTGTCCAAAACCGTTCAAATTTTATGAAATTTATAATTTCAAAAGTTTATGAAAAAGGAAAATGGTTCGATTCGACGCAAGTTTTGTTTGATTTTACTCGTGATTTTGAGATATATCTAAGAGTCGGAAAGAGTCGTTTCCAACCCGAAATTTTAAGGTTTGGACACCCATTACCATAGACACTTTTTGTTGGAAAAATTTGGTTTAAAATTGAAATCTTAAAATCTTACTTCGAAAATGTTATAACAATAAAAACGAAACGTCAGAAATAAAAAGGAAATATTGTCAGATTTATTGCGGTTATTTCCTTAATAATATTTTGACCATGGATCTTAACTGGGTTAGAAGTTTTTACTAAAAACAAGGATAAGAAATTTATTCGATTAATTTTGTTCAAATCCTGTTTGACAATAGAAATTAACGTAAGTTTTACCCCAATTATTAATCGTTAAATTTATTATCTTTGTTTTTACTAAAATTTCCACCCAGACCCACAACAGATTTCTAATCATTTCTAATTTGAGGGTGAAACTGAGCTTAGTTTATCTCTATTTTTTCAATTTAGGATCCTAGTTTTCAACGTAACAAAAAATAACTCTTATCGATTCTATCTGGAATCATTGTCAGACAAAAATTGGCTTATCTAAAGGACTTAGCAGGACACTCTTGAATTGGAGAAAAACCAGAAGGAAGATCAAAGAGATAAAAAAACTTATCTAATTTTGCGAAATACGGAATAGACTTACAATGGATCAACAATTTCCCACGGATATGGTCTATTGACTTTAAGGATAAGGATCTTGATTGAAGTGCATTGTTTTTAATTTCGGTTTCATTGAACTTGAGATAATTTCAGCCTAATTTAATTATTAAACAAACTATTAGTTAATTATATTTATAAAAAAGCAGGTTTTGGTTTTATTCCATTATCAAGCTATAAACAGACTTGTAAGTGTCAAAAGTTGATTTAGCAGAAACTGAGTCTTTTTATTAGCTTGATAATAAAATAAACCGAAACGTTGGTTTTTATAGAAGAATTAGTATATAGAATCTATATTATAGATAGTCACTACAGGACCTAGAATGATCGTAAATTATAATTAACATTGAATATTTGTATGAGTCTCTGAAGATAAAATTATAAACGTCGATAACATTAAAAAGTAATTTCTCATAGAAATTAGGTTTTATAACAATAAAAATAATATTAAATATTATTCATGTTTGAAAGTTGGCATAAAATATTCCTGATCTATATTTTCCGTTTTCCTAGTTAAAGTAAACTTTAAAGGTACTCCGTCAAACATGCTACAAATTGTATACATTTTGAACCCGGTTATTTCCAAAAAGCTTGTAATACCATTGTGGGAATATTACTAGGAATAATTTTTTATACAAAAAGCGACTCAATTTCAAGATAAGATTATGTTAACACACATTCTTTTCCTGCACCTAAACCTTGACAGAACTGTCTAAAAAACATGGTATCAAATACCAGGTGTATTATTAATCAAACGATCAGATAATGCGCTTTAGTTAAAAGAATATATTTTCAACGGCATGAAAAATTTCATCAAATGTTTCATTTTAAGTTGAAGCCAGTTCATATACGGAGATTCACCCATTTTAAACTCGCGAAAACGTCAAGCATTTAAAAAATATATTTGCCGAACATCAGGATGACGGGAAAGATACATATATATTAAGTAATGATTGTGATTTGCATCTATAAGGACAGCATATTTAGACTATATTGTCCTTAGGTTTTGGTGACATATCGATTACGATGCGTAAAAATCTTCTGAAAACCGCAATTTTATAGACTTTTTCCGATAAAAAGGTGTTTTATTAATAATTTTAGTCAGAGTTTTTATTTTAAGGCGGTAGCAGCGATGTGGCAGTTGGTACATTTTTTCGAAGTTATTAATGAAAGAAAAAAAATGTGAAAATTTATTTTTTTAGTTATCTTTTATAAAAGTGGTCATTCTTGCAAACTTTTATATTTTTAATTTCTCAACATTCATTCTTAAGTATCTGTAAAAATATCAAAAACCACTTTTCATAACAACTCCATTTCCAACATTGACCCGATGTGGGATTTTTTTGAAAGGCGATATTTATAAACTTCAGACATTTTCGGTGTGTAATGCACTAATTAGGGGAAGATATCATTATCCATCATGAAAAATTGTCTCTAATTGAAGAGTTTTTTCCATGAAAAATAGAAAAACAGCTTTTTGGAAAAAAAATTTACTTTCAATTGAGTTTAAATATAAAAAAATGTTTGACTTTAAAAGTAAAGTAGCCTATTACAACCGCCAATTTTATATAGATTCTTTGAAGAAAATAAAAATTATATAAATGCGTGCCAAATGGCACAAACCGGTGTCACAAGCAAGTGTTGTAAATTTTTCAGTAGTTCAGAACAATATCGCTTGACCTTTCCATCGATTGAAAACGGAAATTAAATAGATACTATAAATTTCACAATGTGATTTGCTTTTATTTTTTAAGGAGATTTCAAAAAACCCACAATAAAAATTTTTGGATTTGGATTGCGAAAATTTTCATAATATTTTCTAAAAGTCGACAACAAAATGACAAATAACATTTCATGATTTTTCAACAGCAGTCAGAAAATATGTAAACATGCATAAAAAAAGTAAAGTGCTATTTTTTCGTTTTTTCACAGATTTCAAAAAATTAATCAGAAAAAATTTTGGACAAAAATGCTTAAAATTTTTCATATGCTTGAATTTTCAGAAAATTTTACGAATTATAAAATAAAAGTTTGAACTCAAATCGTTCCTTATATAGATAAAAATGATTTTAATGAGCTTGATAACACATTTATTCTGCACTAGCTAAGGATAATAGCACAAAAAAATAAACCAACTAATTATTTTCGTAAATTGAATTGACGCCAGTCTGCCACATCGCTGCTACCCCTAAACAAAATTGCTCAAAAAATGTCAAAAACTATTTATTACATACATTGGAAACAATCATTAACATGCAAATTAACTGGAGCAGAACCAACATAATACAGATATTAGTGTTGGAGATCGAGAATGGAAAAAATCAACTCCTTGCCTGAAAATGCAGTCTTGAATAAAGTTTTTTATGTTTCTGCGAACACATATTATAATGCAATTTGGGTCTTGAGGCAAAATCAATACTAATATATCGCTACTAAAATAGTATTTGACAACGTTTCGATAAGACAAATCGAAACGTTGAAAAAATTATATTTGCAATTGGACTATATACTAGTCAATTATTCGTTTTTTGACCATAGATCACCTCTGATGAAAATATGAACGAACTTTGATAGGAAGTATAAAGTATTTTTCAAAACAAACTTAGTCTTTTATGAAAAAAACCACGAGACTAAGGCCCTGGTTAAAATATATTATCCGCGACCTCTACACTTTTTATTTCAAAATGCGAAAAGCACTTTTGTGCTTGATACGCGTTCATTATCGTGCATTCTCTTCTGATTATTTCAAGTAACTACTAATTTCATTTCGAAAATAGTTCTGAATAATTTACTGAAAGCAAAATTTTATTTT
>SCLH01001400.1:34194-66762 GCA_004367855.1 Oikopleura vanhoeffeni
TAGACTACCTACGAACCGAAAACCATAACAGTAAAGTCCGGTTAAAAATCGCGATTTTCAGTAGTTGAAATACCATGTTGACTATCAATACCGTCAAATGTAACGCGTTTCTATTGAGTAATGAGCCACTTATGAACGAGACAATCTTAGCTGTTTCATATTCACAAAAATGATACAGAGAGCTTTTAAGTAGGACCCGAACAGGCTGTTCAACTTTTAGCAGTTTTTACTTCCGACTGAAATATAAAATATGAGATTTTAGGTTTTTTCGTACAAATGAAGCTTTTTATATACTTAAAGAAGCACCTGGATTTGAAATTTTCCATGATTTTATTTGGAAAAAAATGTCAAAAGGTTAGAAGCCAGTTTCGCATCCTATTAAAGCTAACTACTGTGAGAGTTTTTTTTAATGTTGATCAAAATGTTGGATTTTTATAACCGAAGAGTTCTACAATAAAGTGTCTTTAGTAGGACGCGTCTAAAATTTTTCGAAGAACTGTCCTGCGAAAGTACTTACTGTTCCCTTAAATACGCCATGGACGAACGTATGTTAACATATTATATCATCACGAAGCATCTTTTTCTAGGAAAGTCGTTCTCGTATGCAGTACTTTTATAAACTTGGGGACACGTCCTACAAAAGACACTTTACTTCAGTAAATTTGACTGTAGAAGTTAAATTTATTATTTGAAAAAAAACAACTATATCGTGCTAACCATGAAACTCTTAATTGGTGATAAAAGCATCATTATTTTTTAATAAATCGGCTTAATTCGCTATGCACTTTGACTTTAGTTGTAAAAATGAATCCGATCAAAAATATCTGTGAATTTTGATTGTTTTTTAAAAGTTTGAATTTATCTGAAAATACTTTGGATCGTGCCAGCCATAATTCTTCAGGAACTAATTATATAAATAAGTTCATTTTAGTCTCCGAGATTAGAAATATATTTATGAATGAAAGACGATGGAACGAAAATTGGCATTTTTATGATGCCCATATGATCTTGGAAAAAATCTCGACTTTGTTTCAAAATCAAAAACCAGCTAAGACAGTATCATGACTGAAATTCACTTAATCAAACTAATCTTCAAATTAAATATTAAGGTTCCTGACGGAACTAGTACAATATTAATTCTTGAAAAGGATCAATTTCACGAATGAAACTACAACTCGATTTTGCAGTTTCCTTAACCGTGTGAGACAAACACCTATATATAGGCTGACCTGCATATTAAAATCATCTAAATATGCAAAAAACCATCGTAGAATTGTCGTCCTCGGAATACATTATAAAGAATTTTGCAAGGATTTCAAAAAAGTGACTTATTTTTTTTTTTGGAAATTTTGTTCAACGACTTTTAACGGAGGGTTCATTTTTGAGGATTTTTTCTGCCAATCTTTTACCTCAAAAAGAAAAATTAAATGCGAACTATTGCGTAATTAAAATTTGATAATAGCCATTTTAGGGAAGTGTTTTGTCCATGGTTGAACTCAAACAAAAGATTATTGGTATACAGGAACAGATATTTTTTTTCAATAAGTGAATATTTCTAAAATTTCATTTATAGTATTTCACGAAAATATTTTAATTATTAAAAAAATTAATTCGAGCAAGATAAATATTGTCACAGAGTCCTTGATTGATATATGACCCGGAAAAATATCAGAAGTCGTTATTAATCTGCTTTTATAGGGGAAAAATTAAACCATTTTTTATGAAAAATTGTGATTCTTTTCAATCAAATTCTTAACCTATTTAAAATAATTTTTGATGATTGAATATAATATCATTCAAAAAAACGCATGGCAAGGTCCGATCCTTGTGCATCCATTCAATACTCAAAATAATGTTGTGAACACCACGTGAGCTTGTCACCTGATATGCTCGTTGCTCTTCATCATAAATTTTCTAGAAAACAAAAATCAACAATCAGAACTATCAAATGTCGGATGCAAAACATATCGTTTGAAACTTCCTATTATGTCCAAAAAAAAATGAAACTCTAATACTTGGGCTTGTCTAGTAAAGGCGCTTGAACAAGTCACCATATTCAGGTGTCCGGTGCCTTGGCGGAACTTTTTTTTTCTGTGCGCAACTACGGGTGTAAATTCTCTGAAAGTTGTTTTCCAGACTTCTTATGTCGAAAAAATACGATTTCTTCGTGCGATCCTATGTTTGAAGCGCTAGAGAGCTTCTGAACTTTGTAACAGTTTTCGCGCGTGAGTCAACAATCAAATTTATTGGCTTTTTGGAAAGAAACATCGCTTTAAAAAAATCTTTAAAAAGTGGCGAATATGAATTTTGATGATTAAGAATACTAGGACAGTCAAGACGACAAAAGTAAGTAGAATTTTCAGCTGTTTACCACTCGATTTCTATCTATTGAACAAGAAATCACGGCGAGCTGAGTTGCACGGAAATTTATCCAATCCAGTGCCTTTAGTTTTCTTATTACAACCACATAATAAAATGGGAGTAAAACGCGACAAAGCTTGAAATAAAGTTCCTTTGAATTTCATAACAATATCAATTGAGATTGACTGATTTTCCATCACAAAACAGAGGTATTTTCAAGCTGGTTGTTTTTACCCGTAACTTGATCTTGAAATCAGCTCGGCTATTGTCGTCGTAATTCACTGAAAAAGCTTTTTTGCAAATAATATATGAAACTAATGACAGATGGCCGCCGAAACCACTATTATTTTACATCAAATATAGACAAAAACAACCATTCTTTTTTCTGATTGAGATGGGATATTACTTTCAAACAAAGAAATAAATCACTAGTATTTGGAACAATGGTATTTTCTGTGGAATCGCGAACAATCAAAATCAAATTTCCGCGGGTTAATTTTGCATCACCCCAAAACACAGTTTCTATTCAAGAATAATGGGCTGACTTCGAAATTTTTTCTCAAAATAAAATATAAACCGCGCTCCAAAATGACCCCGGAAATAGAAGCACATTTAAGGGGTACCCGTCTGCATGGAAGGCGTTTATACCAGCAATTAACCGAAACAGATGTGTCCAAGATTTCGGTTTACAAATCTGATTTGAAAATTGAACTAAAAAGCCGATAATTTATCAATTTGACTACAGTTAAGGTATATCTAATGATCCATTATTTTTTCATTACTGTTAACATTCAATTTCAAAGTTATTAAACCAGCTGTGTTTATCCCATATTATCAGGACACAAGGTGCACCTCAATTCCAAAGAAGGATAAGCGATTTATATTGAAACTAAAATTGAATTTTGTAGGTGTAGTAAACTTTGGTCTGTTAAAAAACTTTCACTAAAGATATTTTATATTCTGTTCAACAGAAGTGCATTATTATGGCTTATTCTCTTTCTAAAATTGAACGCTTCCTAATCTAGAAAATCAATTTAAAACTAATTTTGGTAAATTATTCGATTTTCACGGTAAATAAGGGTTGAAACAGCGCGGAGAAGAAAACAAACCTAAATTTTGGAACTTTCAAGACAAAATCCCGAAATTGTTTTTTCGGCTGTATTTTTGATAGTATACATACTGTAAATACAGTTATATCATTTCCCATCAGTTCGCGACTCTCTAAGTAAATTGGCGTTCCAATACCGTTTTTGGCTTTTGGCTTTTGGAAACGGACCCATCCGAGTTGAAGTCTCAGATGCAAGATGACCACACATATTCAAAGAAAAATAATATTGTCGCAGTCGGAGACCAGTCCATTACTTTGTTGATAACGTACAACAACAACAAACTTATTATCTCACGATTTTTGAAAATAGACATAGAAAATTGGTTCCGGTTCTGACCACTTTTTCTAAGAAATATCTGGTCATAGGCAATCTAAAGAATGGTGTGGCTCGTTCCAAAGCCCAAATGTAAATCGGTTTTGACACCCTATTGTACTATCAGAGTCACACTGATGGGAAAAGATATAAGCTTATTTTCAGTTGTATACTATCACAAAATAGAACAAACAAAAACTTTTAACCAAAACAAATTAATTTTTCTTTAAACTGTTACAAATAAATATTACATAGAGCTGACTTTGTACGTACCGTTCATTACTCAATTAAAGATTAGTCACGACAGATAAAATGGTTGAGTTTTTCAGTTAAATTGACCCGAGTGTTTTGTTAACTGGCTCGACTGATGTGGAAAGAAGTGATTAAAAAGCCATGTTTCGGATACCTGTTCAAGGCAAAATTGGTACCAGAACTGTACGAGAATGATTGTCAAATAAAAGTGTGCTAAATATCGTGTTTTATAATATGAAATACACATTTTGCGTTAAAATTTAAAGAATCAAATTTCTCGAATTATGTGAAAACGGACATATTAGATTTTATCGTCTAAATTCTGGATTATGAAGCAAAGTCAGACAAAACGGGCATTTTGTTAGGTCATGTGAAAAGTGATGTGTGCAAGATTTTCCTGTTCATATATATGGTCGTGTTAGCGATGAAAATATTCGATATATCTGGCTGTCGAGTAGGGGGTATGTACGCGATATATTTTTCTGAAATTGTTATCATCCGACTAATTTTATCTAAACGAACGAAACTGAGCGTGGTAGACTTCGCAACCTCCAGTTTGCTCACCAGGTGACGCTAAATGTGAAAATTATTATGATCCTCTCAGTGATGTACCTGAGACACCGATTGCGAGAACTGAAAATTTAAAAGGATCTGCATTTGTCGGGTCCAATTAGTTTCATTATCTCGCGGTACAGTAGATCATCCCAGAAACTACAAGCAGATCTTTCGCACTATTTTCGGAGCGATCCGAGTTGACTTTTTAACTCCATTTAATTTCAAGTTCGCAATGAATAAATTATAGTGAATGGGTGTGGAGAGCGGTTCTTTCTGTAGCTTACGCGTCACCCGGTGAGCGAACTTGAGTTCTGGTGAAAGTCTAAGCTACCATCAATCTCATCTTTGTTGGCGTGAAAGAATTAAAAATATATTTCGGGCATAAAGCCATTAAATAAGACCAGAAATCAATTAATGAATCGAGCCGAAAAGATCATCTACTTCGATTTCCATAAGTTATTAATTGCGTAATTCCATTTTATATCATGACTTGTTTCCAAAAAATTTTTCGAAATAACTCAGAATTCGCGAGACAAATATGGCTAAAAGGACCAGCTGCGTTTCAATAAGAAAAGTAAAAAAGGTTTACCTTTGTTGAGAAATTTTTATACATTTTACTAATTACCCTTAAAAAAATTCCCCAGACTTAATATCAAAAAAATAATGCCAATGTCTGTCCTGTTTGGTTTAGTAGGTTTTTTCTTGTGTGGTTAAAGTTATTCAAGCGGCGGAGGTAAATAAACGTGGGCCAAATTTTGTGTGTATTTAATAAAATGCAAAAAATTTCAATCGAACTTTTTTTGTCCCGCGTTTGGCTCGCGCTTTTTTACCGCCGCCTTTTAAGCAGTGAGTCTTTAAGCTGTAAAAGTTGCGCTTCACACCATTCGTATCCTTTTTCCGATTTCGCCTTGTTCCTCTAGTGTGTGCCTTTTTTCGTTCACATAACAAATAAACCGCGAAAAGTAGCCTCTTCGGAAATAATTCTTGTAACGATTCGGTCACTGCTTTTCTCTCGTGCGTCACAGTGTGCCCGGCAGCGATCGGCGTCTGCTTTCGCCCCTTGAGAGCGGCAAATTTCTGGTTAAGGGCCTCTCGAGTTGCGTTTATCGTGATCTTCATTCATAGAAGCCTCTACCCTTAAAATCCGACCGCTTAATTTGAAATGCAAATTAAAATTGCTCTCGATATCTTCGACAAAAAGATGGTATTTTGAAACCACAGTTTTTGGGCACGAGTTTTTTATTTATAGAATTAATTGCTCTCCGATAATCTCGTTTTTGCGATATTCGTCGATAAGGTCCTCTTTAATTTCCGTCAGTTGCAAACATGGCGTTCTTGCTTGAGGATTATTTCCGAAACTGGCTCGGAATCGGAATTTTCCGATCCCTCCTTATCCGAGCTGGTTGCGGTGCGTCTCGAGGTTAACCGGGCGACAAATTCGGTTGAAAATACGAATTTGGTAAAAGACCGGTATCGGGCTCAGTGGGACCGGTGTTTCTTCGTCGGGAGGGCTATCAGATGAGCGCTTGATTTGATCAAAAGTTTTTTGCAATATCTTGCCGGTATTTCCGGTAAGTCAATTTCCTCCTCCGGTACGGTTACAGGCGAACACATTGGCTGCAAATAATTCCGTTTGCGTGGCGGGAGGGGAAAATCGGGATTGTGTCCCACCGAGCTTGAATCCGATCTTGATAATTCTACTGGCTTGTAGACGATGCGTTTGAGATTCTAGATCGTTTCGATGAATTTGATTCGATAGATTTGAAGCGTCAATTGGTCTAAAGTATGTTCCCGATTCCTGATTTTCGGATTCGAGATTGAATTCAAATAGAGCTCCTCGATCCAAGAGTAAAAGTGGGCGAGCGGGGGATCGAGAACTAGGGCTATCGCGTTGGGTGTCTCTTTCTTGTAATTGCGTCATAGCCGAGGGCCACTTGCGCTCTGCAATCGTTTTCGCGGTGAGCGATATCTCGGTTTTCACTTCTGCGAGGGCGGTACTGGTTACCCAGGCGGTTAACCAGCTCTTCGGTTGAGTTACTCAAGCGTTCGCGAATAATTTCTTGACTAGCGGGTCGGCGGTTCACTCGTACGTTTGGGGTCGTTTGATCCTCCAAGAGCATATCCATACTTTTGTAAACTGGGTTGATCGGGTCGGATTGTTGATATAACTGGCTCATTTCTAGCCGGGTTGGCATTACTGGTCAGAAAGGCGTGGCGGACCGATTGCTGGTTTCGGACCATGTTCATATTTTCTTCAGACCGACATCTATCACGTGACTTAAGGATGTGTCGGTGTTGCGTGCGTTCGTTATGGTAGGAATTGGCCGCTGGCAGGAAATTGACCGTTATTTCGTTGACAGTATCGTCATCATTTGGCACGATCATTGGATTTCGTCGCGTATCCGATCCTTGCCGCCTACGCACCCGATCAGGCTCCTCGATCCGCTGAAACGACGGTCGGTAACCGATCCTGAGGCACTCGTTTATCACCTCGATTTTTTCACCCCCGGTGTGGGCTGAGCCGGGTAGGAACGGACGGAGAGGAAAGGCGTTTGAGATTCGCTGGCAGTTTTCCAGTCGTGTGAAAGTTCGTGAAATGTTTAGGAGCTGTTTTGACATGTTTTGCCTTGTTTGGGGACTGGGCATGGGATGGCGGGCGGATTTCGGTACGGGTACGGATTTCGGTACGAAACCCATCGGGAGAGGAGGATGCAGAGCTGTCAGAGTTGTATTGACCAGGTAAAACAGACGTGCTAAGAGAACGGAGAACTTTTAAACTAGTCAAAAATGTTTTTAGGAAATTTTAAATTCTGAAGTAATATTTTTTACCATATTTCAAAAAATCTTGAGAATGATAAATAAAGTATCGAAACGTTGATAATATAATGTCTTTTTTATAATTTCAAAAAACTTTTATTTTCTCAGATAAAGTGTAAAAAAAGTACAAGATCATACTTATTGGTGTATAAAAAAATTATATTTTCCCATATGGGTAAGTATATGTATCTAGCATAAACTCACACTTTTTCTAGAAATTTTAATTAGAAAATGATGGTGTCCGAATTCATCCTCACTCGTAGGAGCTTATTTCAAAATTATTTTTCCACCTCAATGTCACCGTATCAAGATTAACTTTCACCAAACGAATCCTATGTAGATTTTTTAAAATGGTATTATAAACTATTGGTCAACTATCAACCGTTCATAGCGCTAAGAGCAAAGCATGTTTTATTCTCGACAAATTTCTAATAGTTTTTCTAAATTTTGTGTTCTATTATATAACTAAACAGGCGACGATGAGTTCAACCACGAATAATGAGATTGAAAAAATGATCTAACGAAAGTCGTACGGGAAATTTCGGAAATTCGTGTAAGAACCATCATAAATATATAACATCCCACGCGAAATACGTGATAGATGTCTTTCTCGATTTGCAAACAAACTTCAAATCTTTAATAGTGTTATAATCGATATTAGATAATAATGATATTATAGTAATGTTTTATAATAAACTTTAATTGTTTGGAATTTTCCGTCTTCTTTCCTGTGCATGAGAGCAGAGTAGTTTAATTGGACAGGTTGGTAGAACGGGTTTGGTCCAAAGTCCTACTAGCGTGCATTCAAAACAGACATTTTGGCGATTCGAACTGTCTGCTACTTTAAATGGGCAATTGAATCTGCAAAACCGTCTGTTTAAACGCACGTTACTGAGGAATTTCTGGCCCAAACCCCTTCTACCAACCTGACCGTTAAAACGCACTATGCCGTAATATGGTGATGGTTTCTTTAGAATAAACCATTTTTTATTGAGTAAATTGCATAAAAAAATTACTACTGCCAAATGTATCTCATTGTATAAGGACAAGCTAACTTTTGTCAAATATAATTGGAAAATTTCTCATTCATACAATTTTAAGAGTGTTGTGTCCATATCGAAAATCCTGCCTATACGGCGAATTTATCATGACGTCACAGAAAAGACAGAGTCCTATCACATCATACGATTATCGAGATCCTGTGATTTCATATTGGTCACTTTATACTTCTTGTGACAGTAGTGATTAAATTCGACGCATGAGCAGGATTTTCGAAGATATAACCACCTACTTCGAGAAATTTCTGTCGTTTTGTTTATATACAGTCCTTGTATACGCAGTCCTTATAGACACATTTCACAGTAATTTTTTTTCAATTTTCAATCGAATTTGAAAAAAATTGCATGCTAAAGAAACCTTCACCCAGTTAATTAAACTCTTTCTGCAAAACAATGAGATTAAATTGAAGATAAAACACGTGATATAACCAGTGGGTTAGCCATTCAACTTGAATGTCCTTATAGATAAACTTTTAATGAACTTTGATCATAAAATTTTCGACAAAATTCACACGCTATGAGAAGTTGACTGTTAATTTATTAATTTATGCATAAAATCTTGCAACTAATGAATTTCTAGAAAGTCAATTTTATGTAAAAAAATCATTGTTTAAGCTACAAAGTTTACAAAACAGGATTACATATACGATCGCATTCACCGGAATTATCAAATTTAGAAATATTTCATATCATTGTTTCTACTGCAACTGGTCCAAAGAATTCCCCAACTAAAGTGACTCTTTATAGTAAATACGATGTCCAAACCGTTCAAATTTTATGAAAAATTTATAATTTCAAAGTTTATGAAAAAGGAAAATGGTTCGATTGGACGCAAGTTTTGTTTGATTTTACTCGTGATTTTGAGATATATCTAAGAGTCGAAGAGGTCGTTTCCAACCCGAAATTTTAAGGTTGGACACCCATTTACCATAGACACTTTTTGTTGGAAAAATTGGTTTAAAATTGAAATCTTAAAATCTTACTTCGAAAATGTTATAACAATAAAAACGAAACGTCAGAATAAAAAAGGAAATTATGTCAGATTTATTGCGTGTTATTTCCTTACATAATATTTTGAACGGATGTTAACTGGGTTAGAAGTTTTTACTAAAAACAGGATAAGAAATTTATTCGATTAATTTTGTTCAAATCCTGTCTGACAATAGAAATTACTAAGTTTTAACCAAATCTATTAATTCGTTAAATTTAATTATCTTTTGTTTTTACTAAAAATTTCCACCCAAGACCCCAAACAGAATTTCTAATCATTTCTAATTTGAGGTGAAACGAGGCTTAGTTTTCTCTATTTTTTCAATTTAGAATCCTAGTTTTCAACGTAACAAAAATAACTCTTATCGATTCTATCTGGAATCATTGTCAGACAAAAATTGGCTTATCTAAAGGACTTAGCAGGACACTCTTGAATTTGGAGAAAAAACCAGAAGGAAATCAAGAGATAAAAAAACTTATCTAATTTTGCGAAAATACGGAATAGACTTTTACAATGGATCAACAATTTCCCACGGATTGGTCTATTGATTAAGGATAGGGATCTTGATGAAGTGCTTGTTTTTAATTTTCGGTTTCATTGAAACTTGAGAATTTTCAAGCCTAATTTAATATTAAACAAACTATTATGTTAATTATATTTATAAAAAAGCAAGGTTTTGGTTTATTCCATTATCAAGCTATAAAACAAGACTTGTAAGTGTCAAAAGTTGATTTAGCAGAAAATGAGTCTTTTTATTAGCTTGATAATAAAATAAACCGAAACGATTGGTTTTTATAGAAGAATTGTAGTATAAGATCTATATTATAGATAGTCACTAAGAACTAGAATGATTCGATAAATTATACATTACATTGAATTTGTATGAGTCTCTGAAGATAAAAATTATATCGCGATAACATTAAAAAGTAATTTCTCATAGAAATTAGGTTTATACAAAAGAAATATATTAAATAATCATGTTGAAGTTGGCATAAATATTCCTGATCTATTATTTTCCGTTTTCCTAGTTAAAGTAAACTTTAAAGGTACTCCGTCAACATCTACAATTGTATACATTTTGAACCGTTATTTCCAAAAAGCTTGTAAACATTTGTGGGGAATATACTGGAATAATTTTTTATACAAAAAGCGACATTTCAAGATAAGATTATGTTAAACACACATCTTTTTCCTGCACCTAAACCTTGACAGAACTGTCAAAAAACATAGGTATCAAATACCAGGTGTATTATTAATCAAACGATCAGATAATGCGCTTTAGTTAAAAGAATATTTTCAACGGCATGAAAAATTTCATCAATATTTCATTTTAAGTTGAAGCCAGTTCATATCGAGAGATTCACCCATTTTAAACTCGCGAAAACGTCAAGCATTTAAAAAATATATTTGCCGAACATCAGGATGACGGAAAGATACATATATATTAATAATGATTGTGATTTCATCTATAGGACAGCATATTTAAACTATATTGTCCTTGGTTTTAGGTGACATATCGATTACGATGCGTAAAAATCTTCTTGAAAACCGCAATTTTATAGACTTTTTCCGAGAAAAAGGTGTTTTATTATTATATTTTTAGTCCGAGTTTTTATTTTAAGGGGTAGCCAGCGATGTGGCAGATTGGTACATTTTTTTCGAAGTTATTAATAAGAAGAAAAAATGTGAAAATTTTATTTTTTTATGTTATCTTTTATAAAAGTGGTCATTCTTGCAAACTTTATATTTTAATTTCTCAATCTTAAGTACTCTGTAAAAATATCAAAAAACCACTTTTCATTACAACCCATTTCCACTTGACCCGATGTGGGATTTTTTGAAAGGCGATATTATAACTTCAGACATTTTCGGTGTGTAATGCACTAATTAGGGGAGAATCATTATCCACATGAAAAATTGTCTCTAATATGAAAGTTTTTTTTCCATGAAAATAGAGAAAAACAGCTTATTTAGGAAAAAAAATTGTACGCTTCAATTGAGTTTAAATATAAATAAAATGTTTGAGTTTAAAAGTAAAGTAGCCTATTACACACCGCCAATTTTATATAGATTCTTTGAAAAAATAAAAAATTATATAAATGCGTGCCAAATGGCACAAACCGACGTGTCACAAGCAAGTGTTGTAATATTTTTCAGTAGTTCGAAACAATATTCGCTTGACCTTTCCATCGATTGAAACGGAAATTAAATAGATACTATAAATTCACATGTGATTTGGCTTTATTTTTTAAGGAAGATTCAAAAAAACCCACAATAAAATTTTTGGACTTTGGATTTGCGAAAAATTTTCATAATATTTTCTAAAAAGTCGACAACAACAATGACAAATAAACATTTCATGATTTTTTCAAACAGCAGTCAGAAAATATGTAAACATGCATAAAAAAAGTAAAAGTGCTATTTTTTCGTTTTATTCACAGATTTCAAAAAATTAATCAGAAAAATTGGACCAAAAATGCTTAAAATTTTCATATGCTTGAAATATTTTCGAAAATTTTACGAATTATAAATAAAAGTTTGAACTCAAATCGTTCCTTATATAGATAAAAATGATTTTAATGAGCTTGTAGACAAGATTTATTCGGTTCAGCTAAGGATAATAGCACAAAAAAATAACCAACTAATTATTTTCGTAAATTAAATTGACGCGCAGTCTGCCACATCGCTGCTACCCCTTAAACAAAATTGCTCAAAAATGTCAAAAACTATTTTACATACATTGGAAACATCATTAACATGCAAAATTAACTGGAGCAGAACCAACATAATACAGATATAGTGTTGGAAGTCGAGAATGAAAAAATCAACTCCTTGCCTGAAAATGCAGTCTTGAATAAAGTTTTTTTATGTTTCTGGCGAACCTATTATAAATGCAATTTGGGTCTTGAGGCAAAATTATATATATATAGATCGCTACTAATAGTATTATTGAACAACGTTTCGATTAAGACAAATCGAAACGTTGAAAAAATATATTTTGCGATTGGACTATATACTAGTCAATTATTCGTTTTTTGGCCATTAGATCACTCTGATGAAAATACTGAACGAACTTTATAGGAAAGTATAAAGTATTTTCAAAACAAACTTAGTCTTTTATGAAAAAAACCACGAGACTAAGGCCCTGGTTAAAATATATTATCCGCGACCTCTACACTTTTTATTTCAAAATGCGAAAAGCACTTTTGTGCTTGATACGCGTTCATTATCGTGCATCTCTTCTGATATTTCAAGTAAACTACTAATTTCAAATTTCGAAAATAGGGTTCTGAATAATTTAGCTGGAGTAAGCAAAATTTATATTTTATGCTTACATGTGATGCATATACGTTTTTGCTTGCAATCTATGTTCTAATATGTGTTTAATAACTTCAAGATGCGAACAGAGACGGCGAAAAGCGAAACGTTCACTTAATACAATTTGAAACAAAAGGCGCTATTGAAGATTTATATTAATCGATTATTTGTTTAGTCATTCTCTTGTTCATATTAGATGCCCTCTCTAGAGGGAAATGCAATGAAAGTCACAAGCGTATGCCGTACGCCTATTTATTAGACGGTAGAACCATAAGGTTTCATTTGTTTCATGATAAAACAGTTATTCGGTCTGTGACTGCTGAGCATGCGGTAGCAAGAACTTCTGTCGAACACAGCATTGTGCGACCATTAAAAAAGAGGGCTTCTCACGCATTCTGTACTCCAAGTTCTCTAAATTTAGCATAAAATTTTATTTTGTCTATATAACATCTATGACTGTTCCATAGAATGGTTTCTTAGGACCATGACGACATTCATCGAAAGATCCGACACTCGCTTTTGAAATGTAACCGGAAAATACCAGAAAAGAGGTGCGTTTTTGGTGCCCGGCTCTTGAAATAACCGGAGTTGAATCCCAATGGATATAAATTTACTAATCGCGGTCATGATATAGATGTAACCTATACTCAAGACAAATGCTGATCTTTAACTGTCGCAAACAAGCACAGCATACCGATTAGCTTCTAATATTTAAGTGATTCGTTTGTTATGGCCGATTGACTTTTGTCACAATGAATTCGACGAAATTACTTAAAATTTTAATCACGTATTATCATTACTACTGAGCCATTGTTTATTCGTCCTTAATGTCGCATGATTTATCAGTTTGTAGTCTTTAATCATATAAAAAAAGCCGACAAAAAAGTTAATCGATGTCAATATTAAAGTTAATTAGCATTTAGTTTCTAATAATTTTTATCGTCTTATGATCGATAGATTTATTTATACTGAACATGTAGTTTATTAATTTTGTAAAAACTAGCCCGATAAAGTTTATTTTACTACAAATGCCGGAAAAAAATATTTCTATAAATAAAACGTTTTGGCTTTAACACAACACAATGTCGAGGGGATAGATTTGTGAGGGTGGTTCTAATCTCAGGTGAGTTTAATTGGCGAGATATTTAGACAATGAGTTCGCGGTTGTCGAGTCGGCGTTCTTCGCACTTCTATTCGTACAATCTTCTGCTCAACTAAACACCAATTTCCAAAAATTTATATTTATCTCTACTGAAACAATAAAAGCCGAGAACATTTGGTCAAAAAGCCAAACGTTCTATTTTGAATAAATAAGGTTTGGGGTCAAACTTGACAGCAATTGTGGAGAAGCAAATATTGTGTCCCACGTTGGCGTATCTCATGGTCAATATTTATTGCGCTCTATTTGATATTTAATGATGTCTAAAACTTCTTCAATAATAATTCAATTTATGTTATTGTAATAATCATATTGGTTCCACGTGACGTTTTAAACTTCTTGTTCATTATAATTGAAGCAGCGCATGAATAAAATATTGGGGTGAATTGTGATAACACGTTGGAAGCAGGCTTGTAAATTATGAGTCATTTCAGCGCCTATTCAATTGCGCGTAGGTTTAAGAAAATAATAGAGAAAAAAGGGGAAGAAAACCCACGCAAATCTTTCATTTTTGCAGTCGAGAAAAATCTTTTCCAAACCCTGGTGGCACATTTCATTTAATAAAATCCTTAAATTCTGATTGGGCGGTTTCAACACGTTTATTAACTTAACTAAAATTTATTATTTTTCAAACTAACTAATAAACGCATTGGAAAAAGCGTAATAATACGAAAAAGACAAAAAACTCTTTATTTATGTAAATATTGTTTTTCTTTTGAAAATTTTGAGGCTGAGTGTATCTCTTATATTTCAGCCATTCAGAATCGTTTAGAAAAAAAAAGAAGTAATATTAAAACACGTTCTGCATAACTGATTGACTACGATTTCTAAAAAACGATTTTAAAATATCAAAATTCAATTTAATTTTTTAACTATACCAATAAAATCACAACGATTATAAAATAATTTTTGTATTGATTTGTAAATATAAAGAATTTTAAGGTTCTTCAGAAGGCCGGTACAATTATATGAAAAGTGGAAACAAAAAATGCAGTCAAAACATGTTCTAAAGAAAACAGAAACTTAATAACAAATATTTAACTTTTCTGTTTTCTCTAGAACATGTTTTGACTGCATATTTTTTGTTTCCGTTTTTCATATTAGTATACCGTACTGATGACGAACCTACAAATTTGAAATATATTTACAAATTGATTTAAAAATCATTATAATTACATCCCGAACAACCAAAAGTTGTAAAAAATAGAATGTTTTATCGATTGATTCGCATCATGTATAAAATGAATTTGTACCTGATCGTTTACAAACAGGTCCTTATTAAAATCGTACATTTTTCTCAATTAGTTTCCCCTTTTTTTAAAACGGTTCGCGAGATGTTTTGCGATGAGATTCCCCTTAATTTTAAAAATATTCGCCGTCATTCAATTTAAAAATAATTTGTCACTTTTTTGGTTTAGTACTTTGTCTCACAAAAGTTCCGATTTTCGAAATAATTATTTCAAGTTTTTAATTAATCGGAGGGGCGAGGGGATGTGGGAAACGGCCACTTCTTTACAAAATTTTAGTTTTAGACTGTCCATATTGAAAATAGTAAAATTACAAAAGGAGCAATATTCCCCGTTGTTAGGGGGTCCGGAAAACAGCTCTTGCTTTATCTTTTGTACAGAAAAAGAAGTTGGAAATTCAGTTTAGTAATTTCATGATTTAATAATGCGGTTGAATAATTTTGAAGAATCGAGAGTTATGACCCCTGACGTTCTGAAATTGAATTAAGGGCCTAAAAATGCAAACAGGGTCAAAGAGTGCCATAATTTTACAATTTTATACAAAAAACTGTGAAATCTTACAATGTTAACCTGCAAATAAAGATATACACTCCCCTAAATGACTAACGAGAATATAAAGAACATTACATTGGCCCTGATTGGCTAAATCGGTAAACCGATAGGAATCACATTAGCGCCCATGACGTCACCTTTGGAGATACTTCTCTCTTTTCTTTTAGGGAACCGTATAGACTATACGGTATAGTTAATTACGAAAAAAAAATTATCAAAATAAATAAAATAATCTTTTTCGAAAAGTATCTTAAAATTTTAATCATTCTAAAGCTTTACAAATAATTCTTCGTTTTGAGATTTTTAAAAATAATTCAAATTACAAATAATTAAATGTATTTCAATTATAGCTATACAAATGTCAATAATAAAACATGTTTTGTACATATATCCATCATGATGCCCGAGTAACTTAAATCTCTCATTTGCGTTTTAAAAGAATAGGGAATAAGAGATTTAAGTTACTCGGGCATCATGATCGATATGATTTAAAATTGCAATTTTCTATATAAAAACAATCAAATCCTATTAGTAAGGTGATAATTTTATTATTATCAGGCTAAAAAAGAACTTGATTAATTTTTATATGAAACAGTTCAAGTGATATATGGACAAAATATTTTTCATAATTGAACATTTGCATAGCTTTAGTATGACGAATGTTCACGACTAAAAATTTTAATATACTTTTTGAAAAAAATTATTTAATCTAACGCCCCCTAATTGTTCTCCGCTCAAAAGAGATATCATAACACTGTTGAATCCGCGCCTGGTATTGGCTGCTCTTAAATAAGAGAATATGGTGCGTAGGTTCGTGAACCTTCACCCTCGAGTGTTTTCTATTTAGGCGGCGATATATTAATATGTTTTTTCGGAAATTTCTAGAGTGTTTGTTTCGGCATAAATGTGCTTTTTCTTCAACTTATTCCAAATGAATAAATTTATATTTCATATTTGTCCAGGCATGAAAAAAGTTCAACAATCACGTTCTAAATCGACCTTTATAAAATAAAAGGATTTATTTTAACTTAGAAAAATACCGTAATTATTCCGTTCGGACGCCCTATCACAAAGAAGGTTGTTAGGGTGTGCGGGGCCGCAGCTTTTTGGTTTATTATTTGTAGCGACGTTGGGTAAATCCAATTTAGCGGTTGGCGAAGGGAGTAAAATGTGTTTAGGGTGTTAGCGCAAGATCAAACTGTTTGGAAAGTTCGGTATACTAATCGCGAATAATCATGAACGGAAACAAAAACTGAAAATAAAGCAATTTTTAGGGTCTATTTTATGCCGATGACAGAGGTATTTTTTTTGAAATACCAAATATCGAAGAAGATCCTTAGGAAACCAATCTATCAATTTTCTTCAAAAAATAGATAAGATAGGTCGGCATTTCTAGGATGGACAAGAATTTTGTAACAAGCTCAGGATTTTCTCGGATTGGCGCTTAAAATGATTTTTTGAACAAATTTTCATGAAAAAACCAATTTCATTTGTGACCAAAAATTTTCTTTAATACTTCTAATTGAAAAATAACAATTTTTGGTCACAAACCTTAATTGTTTTATAGATTTTCTATGAAAATTTGCCTAAAAATAATTAAGTTGGAAATATGACCCCGAACATCGATTTTTTTTAAATTAACTTTCACTGAGACATTCCTGATTGTGCTATAAAATTCCAATTTCTCATGTAATTTTAAGTGCCTATCTGAGGAGTATGACGTCATAGCTAACATCAAATTTTGAAAGAAATTGAAAAGACTATTTTTCAAATTGTTTGGAAACTACGGTATACTAATCGGGAATATTCACGAAGGGAAACAAAAACAAAAAATGAAGCAATTCTATGAGCTCAGCTACACAGGGTCAATTTTGTGCCGAATGACAAAGGATTTTTGAGTCTATTTGTCCACGGTTTAAAAAAGATTTTAAATGCTGCCTATTTCGGCTGATAATTGGGCTATTAATTTGCACAACAAGAAAACCTTTTTATCGTTAGTATTTTTGACATCTTTGACAATTATGGGTAATTGTAGACTACATACAACACTTGCTCAAACGTCCTGACAAAGTCTTCTTAAAAACCAAACGTTCTGACAATAATTGTCAAAAATTAGGTGTCATGACTCATGACTGAATTTTGTCAAAAATTATAAAATGGTCTTTTTAACAAAAAATAGCAGAAAATGATGCGTTCTGTAAAAATCCAGGGTATTAGGTAAAAAGGCATCAATTATATCTAAACTAGAAAAACTTCACCACTTGCTTACTTAGATATAAATAACACTTTTTTAACTGATCACTTAGATTTTCACAATAAATTAATGCTAAAGCGCGGCAATTCTTACAATTTTCTGTAGATCATTTTTTTGACAAATTTCGTGTGTTCATTTTCAACACACTGAATTTCTCCAAATCAAAGAATAAAGGCCCTTCATGTAAAAAAATGGCAGCATAAGCCACTTTATCACTGTTAAAATATTTATTCATATTATAATTTAGAATTTCTAAAAAATGGTCAAAGTAAATACTGCTTAGGAAAACAGGGAAACTGAACAAAGAATAATTAAACAAAAACCACTTCTGTGTTATAAGACTACATTTCCGTTTCTTGCCCAGAGTGTCTATTAAAAAATTTTACGATAAATTATTCTTAGTCAAAATGCTTCTAAAATTGAATATAATTCACATTTTTGATGAAAGTACATGAAGAATGAGTTCATTTCTCACGTGGAAACAAATAAAATATGCACAAAATATATACTGTATCTTGCAATGTCATTAAAACTATATTAATATTGCGTATGCACGAAAAAGTGTATATTTATGAGGGAACAAAAATATTTCCCCGAAAATGTAATTAGCCCTCTTAGCTAAAACCCTTTGGACCCTAATTATTAGAAAATTTATTACAAGAATGTGTTTCTAAATTACAACAATAAATATTTAGTTTTAAGGGAGACACTGCTAAAATATTTTACTGCATTTTCTCGACCACAAGTATCTACAGGCTATTTTGGTACATAAGGAAAATAAAATGCAAGCATTTAAAAAAATAATTATTAGGCTTCCCGGAAATACAGTAGACATCGCGGCAAAAAACCTCTTTTGAACTTTACAAAATGCCCAGGTATTGGAAATTACAGGGTGGGTTTTTTAATGAGGAAATGAAGAGCAATGGTTATGCATTATAAAAACTGAAAATCATCGCAATTCTAGCTTCAATTTCTCACTAAAAAATTACTGCTTTTACTTTCTATTTTGTATTTGAAACTTAAAAATGTTGTTGACGACATTTCTATACTATATTTCCGTAGAGCCTAATAATTATTTAGTTTCAACTTGTCGCAACATGTTTGACTGTCGCCTCCCCAGTTTTATAACAAAATTAAGATCTTCTCGAAAAGAAAGTTATAAAATTTTGTTATAAAATTTCGTTTTTCATGTAATTTTTAGTGCCTTCTGAGCAGTGGGGGTCAAATTACCAAAATAACTACATCCTGATATTTTTGAAATCCTAATAAAATTATTTTAGTTGACCCGATTTGAGTCATTTTTGTAGTAAATCCATTGAATTCATATTACAAATTTCAATTTTTTACTAAAATAACTTCCCTGTTATTTTTTTTATTTTGCAATTCAAATTAAAAAATATTGTTTGGGACAGTCGTACACAATATTTCCGTAGAGCCTGATAATTATTTAGTTTCAAATTGTAGCGAACATGTTTTACTGTCCCCTCCCAAATTTCGGCCACCACAAGTCCATGCGGGTTAAACCCACATGTTTCTGTTCATACGGGGTTAACGCTAATGGATCCGATAGAGGTAAAATCGGGGACTGAACTTGGGGAGGGAGGAAAGCAATCTCACGAGAGTGCTAAATCCGATTTAACCCGTTGACGCCCAAGAAAATATAATTTAAAAGTTGATTGATCGGCGGAGGACTTAACCAATTTCCGGCAAAAAATAATTTGATTCAAAGTTTAATTACTGGCCATACAATGGTCCATTTTTCGGTGTTGAATTTATATTATTTCGCCTTCATGACCCTATTATTACAATGAAAACGGGTGTCCGCGGAGAATTAAAAGTTTTACAAATAAAAATCTGACTTTTGTAGTAATTTAAGACCAATTATAACCTCGTCTTCCCATGAAAGTTATTTGATACAAGCGGAAAATGCTGAATAACCAAAATTGAAAGTGTATAATTTTTAAGTTTTAATGCATACTTATTTCTAAAGAAAAAATCGATTTCAGAAAATCTTCAAACTTCCATCTTGGGACTTTATAAAGAATAGGGAGTTTTTACGAAAAAAAAATTGTTCCGAAAAATAGCTTTGTTTTGTAGTATGTGACCCAGATAGCGAAACTCCTGGGAAAAGCAATGATTTCACACATAAAAGTAATTAATTTTATTTGCTTAAGATAAATACAGGCCTTCTGATCCTGAAATTTGCAATCATTATTTTGTGTAGTATGAAATCATTGCTTTCCTAGACGTTTTCATATTTGGGTCAGACTTCAAAACGCAACCTTTTTTGCGAACTAAATTTTCGTAAAAAACAATCCATGCTCTCACACTTATTCTATCACTAGAAACGGAGTTGATTTCTCACAAAATAAATTAAAATACAGTAATTTGATGTATTGTCCTTATAAAAAAAAATTTGAAAAGGGCTTGAAGAATCACGAAGAAATTTATTCAGAAAATAAACTTTTTCCAAATAAGTTCATTTCTTTTTAAATTTATTTGTGATTTTTAAGGTTCTTATATCGTCGTTTTATAAGGACAATGCATATTTTTTTTGTATTTTTAAGAATTTATAACATAAATTATCTCCATTCATTATCAGGATAATTGTAGGAGCATGGAATTTTTTTTACGAAAAAGGCAATGATTTCATATTTAACACATAAGTAATTGCACATTTCAAGATCAGAAGCCCTGTATTTACAAAACGCAAATGAAATAATTTTTGTGTTTACTATGAAATCATTGATTTCCTGGGTGTTTTTATATCTGAGATCAAACTCCAAGTTATAAACTTTGAAACTATTACATAATATGTATATCCTATTTTGAAGAGTTTTGGATGAGTTTATTGAAGTTTATGCTCGAGTTATCATAGGTTAGAAATTGGTCAATAATTTCTTCACATGGTTTGATAGTCATTGATTTTCCAATGAATTATTCACCATAGTCTATGGTCCATAGAATAATTATTTGGGTTAGATGAAGTTCAAATGATTCAGAATTGAATACCCTTAGTTTCAGATATGTTTTGGTCAGATCCTTTTTCCTGGCGTTCTCAAGAATTTCCCACATCTTAAAATATATCCCAAGTCAGTTTTCTATTTCAATTCACGTGTTTTAGAACAAAAAGTTCGTTTAATATATACATATCTAAAAATATTGTTCATATTTACTATTTTAACAAAAAATTCAATTAATCAAGAATTTGCTATGACCAAGGAATGATTAGTTGAAAAGTTGACACATGTGTTTTTTGACACAAATAGGCGACCTTATTTGTCCGTACAAACAACTTTTTTTATAAAATATTTTTTGACTGCATATTTTTCTTTCTATTTTTAAACTATTATGCGTGATGATGATCAATAAATAATTTGAAATTAAAATACAAAATAATATAAAAAATATCTACAATTCTTCTTAAATATCTTTCGGTCCATCATTTTCAGTACAAAAGTTCAATCTTCAAAAATATTTTTTGAAGTGTAAATTTAGTCATCTTCCAAATAACCGAACAATTTTTGGCTTCAAAAATGAAAATTCATGTAAAAATAGCCAAACAGATTTGCTAGAAAATGGATTTAATATTTGAAAAGTTGAAAATTCCCTTTTTTTCGACAAATTACACTCAAAATTCTTTATATCGATAATTAAGCCTTGGTAGGTCTAAACATTTTTTCCTAGTTAAAAGATAGGGAAAAAGTGTTTAGACCTACCAAGGCATAATGATCGATATAATACCCTTTATGTTTATTAAATGGACAATTCAAAACACCCGTAGGCGTGTTGATGGAAAGATATGTATACTGCACTACAGTAGTTTTTCCAAACACTTTATGCGTAATTTATACGAAGATTAAAAACAATCATTTTGAAGAAATTAATTTCTTGACATTTTTTTTTATTATTTGTCCTTTCGAATTTTTTCAAACCTCCAGGGAACGTGAGATGTAAATCCAGCTGAAAAAATAAACGTACGATTTATTAATCATCTTGTAAAATTGGTGAATAAATGGTGATAAGTTAACCACTGTATTATTTGAACTGCTTTTATAATTTAAATAATAGATGACGTCATCCGAAACGTAACGTTACCGCTTTAGCAAAGTACAAAATGGTTTCAATAATAAATTAATACAAAGACAACTGACTAATCTTTTTTGTTTTCGGAATCTGACTAATTCACCCAAAACTAAGCTTATTTTGAAAACGTCGCCTAAACACTTCTCAGAGTCTCATTTTATTAAGGGGTTAAATAAAAGCATTTTACCGTATATGGTTTCATTTAACCCTCTCAAAAAGAAAATTTCTCAGAAGTGTTTAGGCGACGCTTGCAAAATAAGCTTAGTCTTGGATATATTACACTGCTACGAGCAAAAATAACTTTTGCATATTATACGCATTCCGAATTTTGTAGGGTTAAACCTTATGATAAGACGAAATAGATACATTTACCACAAAACAAGGCATCACAGAAGAAAGTATTTTCTTGCGAAATTGCAACTTGCTGTGAATGAAATTTCCTTTTAAACATTTCATGTGTCTAGTTACCATTTTTACTGGCGAAAATTTCCTTAACAACACGTTGCCATTTCACAAGAAAATAAATTACAAACTAGAAAAATAAATTAATCTATGAATGAAACATTTCGTAAATTTGTTTTTTGACCTAATTTGTTTATAGTTTATTGTATACTGTAGTAATTTTTGCTCGTTTTTTTAAAGCTTAAATTTTGGTATCAGAAATGCGTAGACGTAAATCAGGCAATAAAGTTCGACTAATTATCTCTTAAATAAGCTATCAAATAAGATCATTCTATGTCTAGTTTAACAAATCATTCAAAAGTAGGCATAATTTAAAAAATTAGTTTTCATGACGTCGTCTCATTTAATGTGTTGAACTTTTTTACCTAATTTCCGTTTACGCACTTGTCAGATCAAAAAATAAGTCTTTAAAAATTAGGTCCAAAGATAAATTCTTCCAAATTTTTCTTCACCTTTTATACAAAATATAAGGAAATTTTATATGGAGTATATAAATAAGATAAACAAAATATAAGCTTTAAAAAAAGTCGGCCAAAAATGTAGACTCCTTTCAAATAAGATCTAAAATAAATCTTTCTAAATTTTTTTCAAACTTTTATACAAAATATTACGAAATTTTATCTGCAGTGTATAAATAAGATAAAAAATATAAGCTTCAAAAAATGGACCAAAAATGTACACTCGATTCAAATTAGGTCAAAAAATATTTTTTTTTAAACCTGTTATACAAAATCTTACGAAATTGGCTATCTTACGGATGTACCAGTAGATACATAAGTTATGTAACATAATGCAAAAATATTAAAAAAATATCGAACTTCTTGTGGCGATAAAGAGCATTTTACAATTTTCTTTATTTTTTAAATAACTTTTGAATGATTTGTAAAACTATACAGAGCCTGAATTTCTTTGATACCTCATTTAAGAATTAATGAGTCGAACATTTTTGCCTAATTGTCTACGTACTTGTCATAACAAAATATAAGCTTTTTAAAAAAGTCGATCAAAAATGTATACTCTATTTAAATCAGGTCAAAAAATAAATTCTTCAAAATTTTTTGTAACCTGTTATACAAAATATTACGAAATTTTATCTGTGGTATTTAAATAAGATAATTGAGCATGGTAATGTGGTTATTGTATCTATTGATGGCAATCTTAGGGATGTACCAGTAGATACATAATGCTAATATTATGCAAACCTTTTTCTTTTTCAATTAAGTTCATCACGGCTTGTCAACTTTGACACAACGCAAATTATAAAGCTTAACTTAATTTGAATATTTTAAAATTTATTTTTTTCTCATATTTTTACGCCAAGAAAAAGCCTCTACTTTCTCCAGATCAATTTTGAACTAATTTTCAAAATTTAGTTTTTACAGTTTGCTCGTGATTTTTGAAAAATGCAAATTTGCGCGTTGTGCATAAAACCTCTTGCGTTCTTAGAATCTGCTCGTTTTCATGAAATAATTAATAATTTTAATAAATATTAGAAAGTTACACAAAATCCTTTTCACATAAAATTAATTTGAATATTTTAAAAATTTATTTTTTCACATATTTTCTGCCAAAAAAGGCAATTACTTTCTCGAGATCATTTTTTGACTAGGTTCCTTTTTGAGTGCATCAATGGCTGTTTATGCGGCTGGTTAACCCCTGGGGGAGATTGGGTCCTGTTAACTCCTGGCGGTGGTTTCCGCTCTAGTGACCTTCGTTTGTTAACAAAGTTTTCCAACAATCTAATCGCATTATCCTGGTTTATCACCTGACCTTGTCTTTGCGTGTTATACATTTCATGCGCACCGCCCGGTGGGGAGTGGTTAACCGCGCGGTTTACTTCGGTCAGGTCCGATACTGACTGCGACCGTCTGGTTTCGGGTGGTACAGACCTGCGATAGGCCGGCCGTTGGGCTGAATTTTCGTCGTCTTTTAACGGTTGCTGCGACCTTCTCTGGGGATTTTTTTCTTGGCTCTGGGGAAAGTCTCTAAAGCCCGCCGACTTTTGAGGGTTAATCCCCCTCAGTGGCGAAAGACACAGATCCGAGCGGGTTAAGGATGTTTGTCTTAACACCTGGGCGGTCACGTCCGGCTTGATATAATTCATTTCAATATCCCCGATATTTCGCTTATCATCAAAGAGCTCATCCTGAGTTGAGCTTGAGCTCATGCTGCGCTGGTGCTGGTTATAATAAGTCTGACCGGTTGGTTCCTTCCACCGCCCATGGTTCGATTTAATCGTAGGCGGCTTGACGGATTTTATTACCGGTTTTACGGTCGCGGTCGGTTTTTGCGCCTTGACCCGGTTAACCCCTGGAGGCCGCTGGTCGTCGAAAGGGCTAGGGTCCATTTTGTGTCTTCGTAAGCTCTACTCGTTTTCAAGTCTTCGTTTCATTTCGCAATCTCTCTAAGGGGTGACTCTCTCCGCAGTGTAGAAAAACACTACTCTCGTGAGTTTTTTATGATGATTGGGGTGGGAAAAAAAACTTTTTTTTTTGAAATTATTTCGCTGTTTCTGGTTACGTTGCGCCTGGCTCAATCCGAGTCAAAACAATAAAAAAAAATCTACTCGTTGCGCATTGCGGGGTGAGACGGGCGCGGGATCCTGATTGGACGAGACTCATACTAAAGCCCTGCAACCTGACATCAAAACCAGTCAAGTCAAATTCCAATCTTCTCACGACACCACCTCCACCACCCAAAATGGGCAAAAATGGTGGAAATTTTTTGAGAGTGGGAGAAAACGGGCAAATAATTTTGATTTTTATGGGGATTTTAACCTGGGGTGAACAGGAGGGCAAATGGGGATAATGTACGGTTATTTTATTATCAATTACTAAAACAAAAATTGATGTTTCAACTTTGTCATTTGAAAAAGTAAGAAATAAAATAAATTTTTATCGAGAAATAAATGTGATTTTACGAAATGGGCCCTTTTATTTTTTTGAATCAGAGAAAAAGAAAAATTGACTAAATAATTGTGTTTTTTTTTGTAATATTTAATGATTAAATTTTCATCGACACTAAAATGCAATTATAATATATCATATACCAAAATTGTATTTTTTAATAGTAATAACCGTTATTGATGAGCTTTCGATTTTATACATTCATTTTCAAATATGAGTAAAAAGTGAGAAAAAGTAAATGTGATTTAGGACAAATTGGATGAAAATTTTTTTATGTGGGTTTAACTGAATTGTTGATTATGTACAGTTATTTTATTATCAATTACCAAAACCAAAATTGATGTTTCAACTTTGCTACAGGTATTTGAAAAAGTAAGAAATAAATCAATTTTTATCGATAAATAAATTTAATTTTTCGAAAACTGGGCCGTTTTAGTTCATTTTTTTTTATTCAGAGAAATATGAACAAAATCATTGTGGTTTATATTTTATTATCATTTTTTTAAATTGTAAAGAAAAAAAATGACAGAAAAAATTAAATGTTATAAAATTGACTGGAAAAAAATATTTTAATTTTTTTATGGGGATTTTAACCTGGTAAACTGAAAATTAAATGGGGATACTGTGCGGTCTTAATATTATCAGTTACCGAAAATAAAAAATTGATGTTTCGACTTTGGCATTTCCAAAAGTAAGATATCAAATTAATTTTCTTACTTTTTGATTCAAATGATTATAATAAATTGAAATCTATAATATTATATAATATAAGTTATTAGTACAGTCACTAAAGTACAGTGTATTAAAAATGCTATAACACAGAAATATTAGGGCAGGATTTTTTATCAGCCTCAGTTTATTTTACTTGCTTACTTATGGTGGACCATACAGAATGGTCCATACTTTGGGCCTCAAAACCACTGAAATAGAATATATGTATTGTATTAATTAATAATTTAATTTATTGTATGTCCTCTCAAAATATCTACTTAATTTTAATGTACTACAGGGGGGCCGATATTGCCGGCCAAATATCGCCGAATCAAACCTACGCAATTTCACTATTTTTAGCTAAAATACTTACCGTGGGTACAGTGCCAATATCGCCGAAATGCCCTTATCGCCGAATTTTTGTTGAGAATTATATTACTAATTACATTGTGGGCGTCATGCATGACGTCAATTTCAAGAATAAATTTACTCTTATTAACTTTTATTTGATTAAGTTTGGTGGAGTACTTAATTATACGAATTTTGGTGATTCAATTTATTCGAAACAACTGTAAAACTCCTGTATTAAATTGAAAAACTTAAAATTATGGCGTCATTTCGAACGCTCACGCGTTTTTTTCATTTTTTGACGAAAAAAATAATTTCTGTCCCCATATCGCCGATTTTTTTTGGAAAAAAACTCTCGGCGATATAGGGCCCCCTGTTTTATGGCATAGTAACTATGAACCTTCTAGTTCCAGTTTCTTATCTACGTTTTAAACAAAAATGTTAAATCCCAAAAAGACAAAAATATTTACCTAGGGTTCAAAATTCAACCCTAAAGTCCAAATAAAACCAATGATAACAATTATTTCGCTTTCATGGTATTGGCGCGATCGCCGATAGGTTTCGCGTCATAATCTCCATATTCTAGCCAGTTATATGAGCAGTTGGCGTAGTGATAACGCGGCTCGATCATGATCTCGTCGCCTGGGTTCGATTCCCGGACTTCTCAAACTTTTTCTCTGGTAGTTCCCCCAAACAATGGGATTATTTTTGAACGGTTTCCGGATTTACCAAACTTGTATTGAGAAAAAAATTTTTAATGATTACTGTGAAAAATGCACGGGCAAATAACCTTTGTAAGCGGTATATTTCCGCCCAAAAAATAAAATTACACCCATCTTTAAAATTAAAAAAAAATTCTGAACATCCAATTTAGTTTCAGGCAGGAAGAAAGAGAAAATTCATGAGGTTTGAAAATTTCATAATCAAATTTTACCGCAAAATCCCACGACGAAATTTTTTCAAAATTGAGTTTTATTTTTTATAATTTGCGCGTTATTTTTTTCTGATTTTTTACAACCACATCATTTTGAAAGTTAAAAAATCAATAAGTTTGAAAAGTAAATTACACAAAGACAACTAAAGTATTAAAAATTCTTTATATTTCTAAAACTAGGTGAGTTGTAAAATCTATTTTTCAGTTTATTTTAAAAATGAAATATTTAAGTTTGTAGTCTACGTCTTTATCTACGTCTACAGTCTTTAAAATTATAAAAATATTTTTTATACATTATTTTTAGGGTTAGTCCACTGGAGATTTTTGATTTAAAAGATCGATAGAACAATAAATTTGAGAATTTCATAGACAACCAAAGTTTCGAAAAAATTCGAACCACTTTGTGAAATTGAAATCCCCAGTGGCTTGACCCTAATTATGTTATTTAGTTAATTGGTCCATCTGAGCTAAACTAGGATTTCCATTTTTATTTTTTTGCAAAAATTCACACAGAAAAAATTTTGAAGAAAAATTATGCCTTTTTTCCCGACCTGACGATTTTATGAACATATTTTGACAAATTTTCTTCAAAAACAAATCCAACAAAAATATCAAGCATAATTTTAAGAAAGGGGATTTTCATTTCTAAGCAATGGCTGACGATTTTCCCAAAAAACAAATTTTGTACTGAAAGTTATATTTTTTTAGTGGTTTAAATTTAAAAATAATTCTAGTGATGTGAAAAAGTTTTGTCGGGCTTACATTAATTAATGCCTATCCTGTGTGAATTACAAATGAAATCACTGAGGTAGTTTTTACCACAGATAATTATTGCGTTACTAATCACAAACATAATTATGTTCCTGCAATTATTTAACTTCTGTATTCTTCATAAAATGTATATTCAAAATCATTTATGCTGATTCGCATATCACCACGCTTAAAAAAACTGGTGTTTTAATAAAAATTTAAGATGAAAAATCTCATTTTTAATAATTGCTGTCGTGTGTGACTATTAGGACTGTCTATATCGATCATTATGCCTGGTAACTTTAAAAACTTATTCCCTATTCTCTTAACAGGCAAATAAGTTTTTAAAGTGACCCAGGCATAATGATAGATATAGACAAACCGAAATCCTTAAAAATGTATGAATGACAATTTTTCAAAGATTATGTTTCCTACTATATTTCTAAAAACTATGATAATTAAAGCGGCTTCTAAAATTGTTTCAAAAGTGAGAATAAAATAAAAAGAAGTCGTGAAAATTTGGTTCGCAAAGGAATTATATCAATAACGGGGTCCTTTGGTCGTTTTTTGCCACTTTTCAGCAAAATTTTTTATAAAATTCGGCTCTTAAAAACGACTCATCCGATTGAGTATTTAGATAACTCAAACTGAGCACAAATATTCAGAGAAAAATAATTTTAGAAAAATGGTCCGAATCAGACCATTGTTTTCAATTTTTTTCAACAAAAACTGATAATTTAAACATTTCAGTGATCTCAGAAAAAATATAAAAAATGATCCGATTCGGACTTATTTTTTCATTTTATTATTCACTAGATATTTGTGCTCAGTTTGAGCTATTGAAGAACTTAATCGGATGAGTCGTTTTCAAAACCCGAATAATATAAAAATTTTGGCCAAAAAAATGGCAAAAAACGACCAGAGGACCCCGTGATAGATATGTCTAAAAAACCACAAGAGTTCTGCCTTGCTTTTCAGCAGCGTTTTATTCCAATAATGTATCCCGTCAATCGCGATAAAAAAAATAATTTGCAAAATCTGCCGTATCTTTATTACGTCCTTCTATTATTAACAACTCATTGTTGAAACAAGTATTTCAGATATAAAATAATACGAGATGGTTGCTAACGAAATGGATTTTATTTTACAAAACATGCAAAAGGAATTGGAAGAACAAGTTGAAAAAGTTAACAAACTTCAAAAAGAAAGAGATTCTGCAGGCAAAAGAATAGGACAGTTCGAGGCGCAGCTATCAGAAACGAAAGTTGTCCTTTCAGAATTAGGTAAAGTTTGATATTGGAGTATTTCAAAACATCGGTTAACCATGGGTTTTTGTACTTCCAAAATCTATGATACAAACAAATATTTTACTAAATTTGGCAAAAACCAAGAAAACCAAACTTTAGATTACGGTTAAAAGCACGTAAGGACAAAACAGTCAATTTTTCGAAGATTTTTTTTCTGTAACCATAATATTGTATTTTGGATTTGTTATCTGCGTTTTCCGAGCTTGTGACACAGACAAAACCTAAAATATTTTGTTATAATATTATATTATCGTTGTTGTTTTTATCAATAATCAATACTGCGGTATATAACTCAAATAATCCTAAAAGTTATTATACAAAAACATGAATTTGTACTTTTTAAGGGTGGACAGTAAAATGTCGACTTTTTCCTAAATTGTTATTTTGCAAAATGTCGACAATAATTTGTTTTTTAAGTTTGTATTTATAATTTTGTTAGAAATTTGGAGTGTAAAATGTCGACAAATATTTGTTTTTTTAATTTTTATTCAAAATTTTAGGCATTATCTAATTTTATCCTACAATTATTCTAAAAAATTTGGCGAAATATTGGTCAATTATCTATTAATTGCCTTCCAGTGTACACAGTATAATACAGACTTACTCTCAGATTTCGAATGCGCATACCATAAACCAAAAGTTTAGATTTACACATTTTTTTAAATAAATTAAAACAAAAATATATTAGTGTGCTTTGTGTTGTGATGGACACTAATCGTGGGTGTCCTGCGTTCGCCAGCTCTCTATTCTTATTTGTCAAAAAACACGGTGTAAAATTCTCTACAAAATAAGTGAATAAGAAAGTCTTTTCGGGGACATTGGAAATGCTCCAAATTAATTTGGGGTGATGAAAAAGTGTACTACCGACTAAATTATCAAAACAAATTTTTGGCAATTTTCACTTTTGCAAGTTATGTCAAAATTTCAGATAATTTCGACATAAAACCTGGAAGGAGATAGTTTAACCATTTTGGCTTAAGTCCTCTTGTGTTGCTTATTTGTGAAGGAGTGTATTCATACAAAAAAATGAGATTTGTATTTCACAAGCTAAAAGATACTTCTACAAGATGGCTAATCTGACTAGTATCCTAAAAGCTCTGTATGGGTAACTTTTGATCGAGAAAGTTCAATTCCAGCGACCAGTACCCCGTTAAGGGGGTAGCAGTCGCAAAATGGTACTTTTGTACTCCACTTTAGCTGAATACTAAACTGCTTCGAAACTTTTGAGAATACGCCATTTTGTAGATCTATCCTTAATCTACAAAAAATAATTTATCTTTCGGAAGTAAACGTTCGGATTTCACTATTATTTAAATGTAGAAATTTTGGAGAAATTTAAGGATAGTGGTGATATCGCTTGAATTTCCGAAAAAAGGGCGTTTAAACCTAACACATCATACACTTAATTATATAGGTTAAATATTTAGGACCCTCATGTCAATAGCTCAACTAATATTCAGCTTCTCACCGAGTCTGGTTAGTGAGCAGCCACATTCGCATGGTGCCTCACAAACCTCAAAATTAACGATTGTGCACTCGAGGTGTAACTTTAACTTAACACAAGGTTTTTTATGGTACAAACAGCTTTCAGATTTGGACCGAAGTCTAGGAATTTTAGTACCCATCTTCTGTTGTTAAACTTTTTTGTTAGTAACTTTTGTTATTAACTTTTATAAAAAAATGTCGACATTCTACACATCATAAAATTATTGTCGACATTTTCCTGCTCGTTTTTAATTAAAAAGTCGACATTTTGCATGGGTCTTATTAACTTTTGGAAAAAGTCGAAATTTTACAAAGTCGACATTTTACTGTCCACCCCTTTTTTAAATTTGAAACGTAAACCATGGCACAAGCTGACCATTCTCCAAGCGATACCCCGTTATCAGAAAACATTTTGCATTAATACTTCAAAAATACTCGTTTTTTTAACAAAAACCCTCCATTTCGGAGGTTTTGGCCAACTTTTAATGTTTTGATGATCTTGTTTAACAAAAATTAAGACTAAAAGGCATAAAAATTATATCTTATAATTTATATGTTTATTCATTTGAAATTTAGTAGCACAAGATAAACTCCAATCAGAACACTACAAGTTGGCAAAAACCCTTGAAATCAGGGGTTTGTTTAAAAAAAATATTTGTAGGATATTATTGAAAAAAGTTTCTGATAACTTTTAGATCAGGGGTAATTATGTGTTTGCTTAAAAGCAAATTGATAAATCAAATTAGAAAAAATACAGCCTAAATAAATGTAATTTATTTTTATAGATCTTATTGGTGAAGATTCGACTGTTTACAAGCTTCTTGGACCAGTTTTGGTAAAGCAAGATAAAGAAATTGCACTACAAACAATCAATAACAGAAAAAGTTTCATGGAATCAGAATTGAAAAAGTAAATAAGTTATTTTACTTCTTTTAAACAAATTGAAAACATAAAATCCTAATCTAGGCGATTATTGATGCATGTAACATGCAGCATGTTGCTGGAGAGCTGGAAAAATTTAGTTTGTTCCAGAATCAGACATCACTTCCCAATTTTAAATTTATGATTAACTTAAAGTTGATAGCCTTTACTTGATTTTGGAAATTGAGGGGGTTGTTATTGCTGTGTTTTTTCCACCGATTAATTATTACAAACTAACAGTATTTTAAAAAAAATGCCACCATCTAATTATCAGATTCTAATAGATAATTTCATTTTCTGTAGTATCAGCTAATTTTATACTCAATGTGTATATAAAATATATGTAGGAACCACTGGGAAAAATAATTTCATAATACTTTCTTACTTTTTGACAAAAATAGGTCTTGGGGTAAATCGACCTCAAAGAAAACGAAAATCGCATTTAAAAAATGATTCGACGCCACCTAGTGGTGAAAATTCGAAAAAATCTTAATAGTAGTTAAATTTTTTCAACTAAGATATGTCAATTGAGTTACTGGTTATTATTTTGTATTAAATAAGCGCCGAAATTATGATAAATATCATAAAATTATTAAAATAGAATCAATTAAGATTTATATAAGGTAGTTTTTATTTTAGGTGACCCCACCCTAGTCATGACGATTACGGGAAA
>SCLH01001400.1:73413-97961 GCA_004367855.1 Oikopleura vanhoeffeni
GTTCAAAATATTGTGGGGTATGCGATATTGTAAATCTCAAAGATGTAATTGTTTATTCGTCCGATGGTATTTATCAAAGAAAAAACGACCTTAGAACAATTTGAAAAACTTGGATGATTTGGCTGCTAAAATCAGGTAGGAAAATATTTCTCAAATTTGCCGGAAAAAACATTTACTATGCGATTGACAATGCGCGCATGTCTTCAAGGACAAAACGGCGGTTATTTGGTTAAAAACTACGTATCTTAAAAATTTTGAAACACTTTGCCTTAAGGAATAAAAATGACCGTTGTTTGATATTTAAAAAAATACTGTATTATTCAATGCTTAAAACCTTCTTATAAGGACAAAAAACGCGATTTTTCGCACTTGACAACAAGACAAACTCAAACTATACCTTTAGACAAGAACCTATACAACCAAGAAAATAAAATTTCTTTTTACCCACTGCTCTAATTCGCTGTTGGTCTGATGTAAAAAAATATAATTATTAAAAAGTTCTCAGCAAAGTTAACGATTTTGTTATTTGGTATTGATTTATGCAAGCCAAACTTTATTTGTCTGGGTCGCAACACATTTCTCTGACTTTACTGCGAAGAGAAATTCAGCTCAAGCCAATGAAAATACAACATTTAGAAGATCAAATCACTGTCTACAAGGTAAGGCACGCCCAAAATGTTCGACAAACAAAAACTTTCCCTTAATCTATTTAAAAATGATACTAATGCGCAGATATTAATATTCCCGTCTGATAAAATATTGAATAGTAAACATAGTTTTAAAACTTAAAACTATAATAAACATTAAATAAAAATTTCCGTTTTTTTAGATAATGAACAAACAAGTATGTGACAATCGGCAAATATCGATCTTTTCGATGGTTTTAGTAAAATTCGTTATAACGTTTCACGGGCTTAATTTGCTGCAGCAACCAGCTTACCATTTTTTCCAGAATTTTTTCGTTTTTTTAAACCGGGTTAAATTTACAAAAACCCGCTAAAAATCGTAGAAACGCTAATGTAGGCAATAGCCACTGAAACGTTATGACATGAGCGCAAAAATATCGGAAAGAATCGTCATGTGCCGATTTCGTATCTCGAACTCTGTGACAAATCCACCACGATTTTAACGACTATTTATTTAAAAAATAATAATATAGGCATATATTTTTTTTATATAGACCATTATTAATGATTTATAATTTTATTATTGACGCAATATAAAACTGCATTAGGAAACTTCGAGAAGTTAAACTTTTTAATATATTAGTCAGCTGTGCGAAAGAACATATATGGCTCTTCCGTCGAAAAGCAAACAAATCGTGAACTTATTTATCTCAATTCCTGTCACGATTTTCGTACTTTCGATATTGTATCCAACGTACCTTCTACAGACAAGCAAATCATTTTGTGTAAATAATAGTTCTGGAAAGAAGCTCTAACAACGTGCAAATCAACCACGCCAAAATAAGTCTCCTATATTTTTTCGCCTGTTTCAGAAGAGACACAAAAATGTTTAATTCAAAATTAGTCTATGTTTTCGTCTCTATAACTTTCATGTATCAAATTTTGGATGGCTAGGGATATTTCTGACTTCTATTTGTATTTTTTTTATTAATACAAACATTTCATATTATTCCAGACGCATTTCAACATTTATTCAATTTTTTAGGTTAACAATTTTAATTCACTTTTTATGATTTAATAATTATATTATTATAACGAAAAATATATTTTGTGAAAATGAAATTTTCCAATCTAATTTCCTATAGGAGCATATGCAGAGAAATACACGAGACTTTAATTAACACTTCTGCTATATTCTGCATTTTTAAATATAAATTAAGGCAAAAAATTCAAGGGTAAGTCAAAGCAAATTTATATCCATTTAATCAGAAGGCATCTAATAAAAAACAAAATAGCTGATCTTATCATTTTTTTTCAAGTTTTGAAAGCAGGCCTGATTACTATCAACTCAGCGGGCACCGCTAAAAGCGTGTAAGTAATGGGGGCTCTGATTGGCTGTCCCTTCAACATGATAGGAAAATATGACGAATCGTTTGCGTAAAATAAGCGGGGCCCTCTGAGTGGATTGTATAAATTTCACATGATTTAATTATCATTATAATTCTTTATTTGTAATCTGGAAATTGTTTTCATGACCAACTTATTTTAATATGAATTCTATTTTCTTTTAAAATGGTATTTATTCAAGGTTTAGGCTAAAAAGAAATTTTCATAGGTGAGTTTAATAGAAAGGGTTTTGTGACGGAAAATACTCGAGCTTTGAGTATTTTAAGCGATTTTGTATTTATATTATTGTCTCATTAGGCTGTGAGGACAAAACGGCCAAAATTTTGCCAAAACCTAGATATTTTTTAAAAACGTGGTCGTCTATGACAAAACGGCCAATTTTTCAAATATTCTTTTGTATTGGCGAATGGTAAAAAAATCATAGTCATATCATATCAAATGACTGAGAAACGGACAGTTTAAGATTTTATGGTGTGTTTTGCGAATACATTTTTAATTAATAAATATAGCAATAATATTTATTTTGAGTTTGTATTAATGTTCCACAACTGTTATTTTTAGTATCTGAAGAAGATCGAATGATCAAAAATTAATACAAACTCAAAATAAATATTATTGCTATATTTATTAATTACAAATTTAAGATTTAATCGTTTTTCCGGTATTTGAATTTTTAAAAATCGGGTCATTCATCTCTGAGAAAAACTCGTGCAAGTAAATCACAAAAACGGTTGCGCTAAAAAAAAGCCCGCCATTTTCGAAAACCATAATAATGTTTCGTGTATTAAAAATTAAATTTTCTTTGTTTTTGAGGCATTCTTAGGGTGCGCAGCCGTCACTTCACTGTTAAATCCGAATTTTTTGAAAAAAATTGGCATTCTTTGAAGACTGCTTTTCTGTCCAAACTTTAACCTTTTTAAATGGGAATAAAATTCGTCGATTTATCAAAACGAATACTCAATTATTTTTAAAAGACATTCTTAATAAATTCTATAGGAAGCGTTTCAAATATTATTTCCTCTACAATCCAAACCACCAGCTCCACGTTATCCTCAACAATCTCGTCAACCGAAAACGTTTTTTCTGCGATTGGGAGTTTAATTTCTTACAGAAAAAACATTCGAATGGAATATCAAACTGATAAAGTAGGAGGCATTATTGAAGCTCCGGTTGTTCTGACTGATATCTGGTCTTGGGGCAGAAATGGAGAAGGCCAATTAGGTACTGGAGATCGCACAGGAACAAGTTCTAAATATGAAATTAAAAAGTTTTTTCAGATTGTCCGAATTCTAAATTACTGTCGTGTTAGTCCATTAAGACGTCGTCTATAAAAAATGGCCGAAATTTGGCCAAAACTTACGTTATTTTGAAAACCACATTCGTCTATAGGAAAAAACGGTCAATTTTTTAGAAGATTATTTTTCTTTCAAAAACCATACTAATGTAGCGGGTATTAATATATGTAATGTTTTCTTCGTTTTATGAGCTATTTCGAAAAGTTCAATATAAAAATCGAGTGCAAAATTGGATAATGGTATTGGGCGAGTCCACACATACGGGCAATATGCCATTTTTCGAAAATTGTTCCCGCTGCGCACCCTAAAAATGAAGCAATATGTAAGACAGAAAAACGTCTGCATTATTTTTCGGCAAAAATAATTTTTTTATTTATGTATGCCTTCCAACTTTCGGAAAAATAAAGACAATCTGGAAAATCTAAGCTGTCCTTATAGACGCAAACCAAAATATTATATGTTTGCTTGCTTTATAAAAACTTTCAAAAGATTATATCGCCCCAGTATTTTTATCTTCAATGTTCCTCTAAAAGGTGTTTATCAGTTTTATGGACCATCGGAAAATCAGTCTTTTGGCTCTGACCCTGCAAATTGGGATATCCCCCTTTTGGGTTGGGGGAAGAAATCATGATCGAGAAACAAAAATTCCCATTTTCCAAACGGGCGAGCAGTTTTTCAGTTTGTTGCCCTCTTTATTTTAGCTTGATGCTGTAAATTGGGGGGAAGTATTATTTATGAGTATTCGGAAAAATGAAGGGTGATGAAAAAGAAATTGGTACCTGAACTAGGGTTATCACATATGACCAAATATTATTTTACAATCGACAGATATGTTACGATCAATGTTTAGGTGAATTATCCAAGGAAACGCTTTTTAAAAATTGTAAATACGATCCATTTTTGGCCAGTGAAAATCATTAAATTTTAACCAAAATTGTTACTTTTTGTTTTTGGTCTATAAGGAACAAAACAGCCGAAATTTGGTTAAAAACCTACGTTATTTTGAAATATCACATACTATACAGCATGTCAAATTTTTTGCTGGCGATCTTTAGTTTTTTGGTTTAGCTCAATCTCCGCCAATCAAAACGTTTAATTAAAAACACGGTGACAAATGTAAATTCTTATTACCGTTGGGTTGACTGAAATCGCAAGAAAACATCTGACATGCTACAGCTTAAATATATAAAGACAAAACTGCTAATTTTAAAAGGATTATTTTCAAATACAATAATAATAATAACGTGGGTATTAATATTTTGAATTTTTAGAGCAAACCCATACACGTCTTTATAGACAAACACGACAGTAGAGGTTAAACAAATTCATGCGAAAGATATCGCCATAAAATAGACATTTTGAAAAGATATTTTTTCAATTTTCAAATTCAAAAAAAACGAAGATGAAAATTTCCATTTTTTGCGTATTTTTAAAAAATAATTTTTGATTTTTTGTTAACAAAATTTTTTCAATATGTAAATGTCAAAATTTGAACAAAATTACTTTCCCAAACTTACTTTATTTAAAGTCAAAGCTTTAGCTTGCAAAAAACTTTGGCGGTTTGGTGGAGTTTTATATTCTATGGATTTTGGTTCTACTTTTGACCTATTTCGAACGCACAAAACTCCGTATAAGCCAAAAAGCGGATTAAAATGGGGCTTTATTTGTGTACAGAAAGCACACAACCATAATTGTATGTTCTATGATTTATAGGATATAAACGATCATTAACAGTATTATTTTATAGACTATAATTTATAGTCTATAAACGATAATTACTACTGATAATTTATCATAAAAATAATATATTTAGGGATATTTCGTTAAAAAAAAATTTGTGCGAAAAAAGTTTTTTGAGTGAATTTCGATGTTACTCAGAGTGATTAATCATCAGAAATCGAATTAAGTTTTAAAGAAGCTTTCTAGTTTTGGGTAATTTTCCAGATTCAATATTTTAAAAGCATATCAGTCATCTCGTCAGTTTTCTCGCAAACTTTCAATACTGCGAAAGCTCGTTATCCGTCCTCTTTTACACGATTGTCAATCTATCGGAACTTTTCCTGGATTTGTGGGTGATCTCGGCGTTGTATTTTCAAATTTGTGTCATAGCTTTAACCAACTGACGGTTGCAACGACTCAAAATGCGATTGGAGTTAGTGATTGGTTACACAGGAGGAAAAGTTTATATTTATTGCTTTCCAAATTTGCTGAAAAATTTTTAGATAGATTTCATGATTATTTTATATGCTTATCGAGATCAGTATCAGGAAAGGTTTTTTAAAGTCAACAATATTATTTTTTTGAGGAAAATACTGTCTAATTCAATTTTGTACTCAGAGCATATCCCCAAATAAGTATATTGACAAAACAACACCCTTACAAATCTATAAATGAAAATTTTTCGACAATCAATAACCATAATAATGCAGCTTGTTTAAATATTTTGAATTATAAGTTTTTCAATCTAACGTTTCGACAATAAATTCAAAAAAAATAATAGGGCCCGCCGACAGAGACGTCATTACATTATTTATAACTTCGAAATAAAATAACATGAGCGTAGAAAAACTAAAAATTTAAATTATATTACAATAAAAATATATCTTTTCGATTATAATTTATTTTGTTCAAAATCATCTACGAAGATTTTGTTATATTTTAGAAAAAATTCCTGATTTGGTTTGAAGATTTTTTTTCTGAATAATTAACAGTTTATCCTGCAATAATTTGAAAAACTTGTAACAGGCGGATTTTTTGACTCAATTCACAAGGACACTTTTGACCGAATCGAGCGAAAAAAATCTGGACTCTTTTCAATCACCTCAAATTTGGACCAACTGGAATTACCAGAACTTATCATAGAAGCTCTCAGTTTCCCAATAGAAGAGCTTAAATCATACGAGTCTGTTCTAGAAACCATGACCTCAATTGTGACCTCAAATGACGAATTATTTGACCCCAGAGAAGCGAGTGATCTTCATGGTCCATTTTTGCATTCTGTTCTGGATTTAATTCGAAAGAAAATTTCAGACTTGGAAATGGTCAAAGATGATTTTAAAAATACAAGGTTGTTTTGGTTAGATCTTTCAAACTCTAGATATAGAAAATCACTCTGTTTGCCAGAGAGAAATTTTATTCTTTCAAGTAAAGATGTCCCAATTTGGACAGCTAGTAGTGTCACTCAGGGAAAGGATCGATTATTATTAAACGGTATGCGGTCTATTTCTCTATGTGGACAAAAACAAGCCGAAGATTTTTTGCCAAAACTTAGGTTTTTTTGAAAATCATCTTCAAAGGATGCCTATAGGTTATATAACAACAAATTTCACGAAAGAATATTATATTTCCAAAAACATAATAATTTAGCGGTACTATTTGTTTGATTTTTTCTTATTAAGTTTGTTTGGACACCCACGTTCTTCACCCACTTTTAGATATTTTACGCGTTAAATTATTTTTTTATATCTTTGAAATCTTTTTTTTTCTGCAATTTCAAAAAATACATTTCTGCTTAACCCCCACTGCACGAAGATGTCTCTACCCCCTCCACGCTGCACGAGAAGTGTTCCAGACAACAAACACATTAGTTAGATTGTCCCATCTTTAATTATCGGACTAATAGAAATAAGGGTGGGTTGTTCCGAAATTTCTGGGAGTTAATAATATATGAGAAAATGGGGAAAAAAATTACGAAAAAATTTTGGTCGTCACGTGATCAAAATTAGCATTCTCAATATAGCGAAATAGCTCGTTTCAACCACCAGGTGGCGCCGAGTGTCAAAATATTATAATGCCAAAGTTTTCCCCTCCAAAAGTCACCTCTAGTAAGTTATTTGTAATCATTATCTTGTTCAGTACTGTTCCTAACTGCATTAAACAAAAAAAATGGCATCCAAATAATGCCATTTCCGGTCTGATGAGAAAATTTCTAAAACTCACCAAAATCTTGAATTAAAAAATAAGGGGAACTGAGTCGGGGGTCTTGTTCCGATATTCAGCCGGCCCAAAAGACACTTCCGCCAATAAATATTTTTGTCTGTGTGTTCTGAAAACGCTCGTGCAAGGTGGGGGTTAAGGGGGTCCGGTGCATTTTGACAGATTTGGCACTTTTTTCAATTTTCGTTCTCTTGATGGTAAACTTTTTGCCACTTCGGAATTTTAAATAAAATGTTTTTGAAATGTAAGGTGTAATTTTTACTCAATAAATCGTCTTTTAAAAACACACTCAAAAAATGGGTTTCGGTTGAAGGTGTCAAAATTAAGGTAAAATAATTTTTTTATTCTTATTAATAAGAAACCGGAAAAAACGGTCTCGACCACCGAATTCAATTTATTTTTTATGGTTTTATACTTTTTCTACGTCAAAATCGAAAATTTTAAATTGCCAAAAAATTCGAAGAAAACGAAATTTTGTAACATCGTAAGAAATATTTTTTTCATGAGATGAATTAATTAAATTGAATTCGGTGGTCGATACGGCTTAACAATTTGGCAAGTTTGATTGAAATAAAATTTCTTTATTTTTGATTAACGAGGGCTTCAACCGATTTCTCCCAAACCGTAGTTTCATTGCAAAAATTATGATTCAGAGTATAAACAAGATCGAAGAAACAAAAAGAGGACATATTTGAATAAAGTAAAAGGTGGCATTCTCAATATTTTCAGCTGGTGATTCCAGAAAAATAAGAAAGAAAAGAGGAAAATTTTCAAAATATTTCCAATTATTTTTGACCAAAAATCACAAAACCATGCCATATGATTTTTCAAATAGCATATAAAAATATGTGGTTACCAACGCGAAAAGTTAAAGTAGCCATTTTGAAGAGTGTTTTTCGTTGATTGGAAACAAATATTGAAAAAAAAATTTGAACAAAAAATAAGGCATTATTTTCATAATGTTCGGAACTTTTTTCTAATAAATTTCTAATAATTTGTCGAATTCGAAAAGTTTAATTCGAACTCAAAATTTTATTGAAAAGCAATAATTCGAAAATTCTGTAGTTACAAAAGTTGCCTGGATTATGAAACATTACTTTGATGGTATATTGAAAAGAATATATTAACTCAGTAAAAAGTTTTTCATCAAGAGCCCATATCCGTATCTGTGAAAATGCACCGACCCCCTTAATGGGTTCCTTTTTTATAATTATATATATGTTAAATCCTATTTGAGCCAATGATTATTTTGTTTTCTGATTCGCTCATTATTTGGTCTCAAATGTCACTGCAAGAATTGCCGCTAGGTTTATTATGGATTTCTGAATACTCTGACGCGAAAAAATTGACCGTGCAAATTCCTGAGGACAGTGTCACATTTATATTTCCGACAATTACAGAAAGAGATAATTGGTCAAAAGCTATAATTAAAGGCGCGGTTTCTAATACGAAACTTTCTAAATCTTCTTTCGTAGAAACACTTAAAAAATACTGCCAAATCTATAAGGACTGCGTATATGTTGAAATTTTTGTTTGCATTTTTAGCTCTCTGGCGGTATTGTTCGATTTTTAGAGCATTTTTAGCGAAAAGTGTTATATATGAACAAAACGACAATATTAGCTTATACTTATAGGCACATTTGACTGTAGTTTGTAGCGCAAAATTTTAGCACATCTAAACATTTTTTAAAGGACTGAATAAATTTAATCGAATTCTGAGGTTGCGACGGCTTAACAATTTAGAAATACGAAATTTCTCGACAAATTTATTTGCCAACTTCCAGCTACTACAGTATCTCAAACTCTATTTGAGCCATCTGGAAAAAACACTTTTTTTGTATTAACATTTTTAACTCCAAATAATGCTAAAAAAAAATTGATTTGGTAACCAATATAAAGCTGTTTCAATTTTACTCAAAAATGATGACCGTGAAAGACTGCCTTCAACTAGAACTGGAGATTACACCTTTAAAAACGGCCGTCTCAAAGGGTGTAAATATTCGGGCGATTGGTATAATTGTCAAATGCACGGTCAGGGCATAATAACTACAGGTGATTGTGCTAAAAAGTATGCTGGTGAGTTTTGGGAAAATGAACGAAACGGATGGGGAGTTTTTGTCTCTAAAGCACATACTCATTCAATGGAAATTGTTTCATATAATGGGCACTATAAAGATGATGCTCAATGCGGCCTTGGCGAAGCAGAGTATCTTAATGGAAATATTTATAAGGGTACGTTTTAATAAGGACATGGCCCATGAAGAAAAAACTGCCAAAATTAAGCCAAAATCCGTTATTATAAAATTTGTTTGAAAACGCGATCGTATATAAGCCGGCCAATTTTTCAAAGGTTATTTCAATTTTCAAAAACCATGATAATGTACTGTCGTATTTGTGTACGCCGACGTGAGTCTACGTGGACGTTTTAGTGTGGTTATGCGTTTTTTACGCGAAAACCTACGCATTTTTGTAAATCTTAACACTGTGTTTAAACGTCCGCTTGGGCAAAGACCACAGTACCGTGTATTATATTTTTCTTATGAATTTGACGCCATCGTTACGCTAAACGTTTCCTTAAAATTTAAAATTGCTTTCCAAATTGTTTTTTTTTGAGAACTTGTCAGAATTTAAAAATTTCAAAAACACGAAAGAAAAATTTATTTTTATTTTCTAATTGCATTTAAAAGTTACAAAAAATGATCCGGAACCTCCATCTATTTTAAGTCGGTTCATATTCAGAACTTTTGAATCAGAAAAAGTTCAGATAAAAAAATAACCTAGAGGCTGTACCTCTTTTCTTAAACCTTTTTGCGCTATAACTTATTGTATAAGGGGTCAGGCAATATATCCATTATTATCCCCGGGTCACTTTAAAAACTTATTTGTCTGTTAAAAGAATATGAAATAAGTTTTTAAAGTGACCCGGGGATAATAATGGATATCACCAAAAATCTGAAGAGACGTCTACAAGGACAAAACGGTCAATTTTCAAATACAATAATAATAAGTGAAACGCTTTCATCGTGTGAAAATTTTCGGTTAGCCCATATTATAAGGGCCATATATAGGGACCGTCAGCTGGGGACTCGAATTTTTCCACTTTCTCATTTTTTGAAAGTGTTTTTGGCCACCTAGTGGAGTCTTTAGAAATTTTTAATGGTCATATTCTTACTTAGTTAGGGTCGATTACATCAAATAACCAAAAAATATTAACTGCTAGAACCAACTTGAAAATCGAGAAATCCCGACGGTCCCTACCCATATATATTGGGTTTTCATTATAATTTTCAGGCTATTGGAAAAATGGGCAGCGAAATGGCCATGGGGTTTATTTCTATAAAAATAATATCGTTTACATGGGAAATTGGTTAGATGATAAGCGGCAAGGTTATGGCGTTTTGCGAAGCAGTGTTGAAGGATGGCGATTCCTTTGCCTCTGGAAAGACGACAAAAAACATGGCCGAGGAATATTTGTCTGTTCAAAAGGACTTTATTGCCAAACTATTTTTTCTTTTGATCAACTTCTTGACCAAAATGGACTGCTTTTTGATCAGCAAGAAGATGAAATGAGTGGCATCGAAGAAACAAGGATATTTATTGGAGCTATTTCGACAAATACAACCTTATCGATTGATACATCTCAGCCAGAAGAAGGGACAGTGTTTGAAATATTATTATGTAGCGCTAAAATTGAGGCTTTTTGCTTCGAATTATTAGTTTTGAATATCACATTTCTAGTACAGAGTTTGTAGTAGAGTTTGAAAATAGAATGTTTCATAAATAAAATATCCGCATTGATGTTTTCCAATTAATACCAGTTCACATAAAAAAATAAAAGCTCAAAATTTATATTTAAAATTTTTGGACCTATGATTTTTTTCAAAATTTTGCCTCTTCATGATTGGTCGAAAAAAAGTTGTTCGGAAGTCATTTATGACCACGGATATGGATTTGTCAGATCGAAGTATGCCAATAAAGATTTTTGTTGTTTCAAATTTTTTATATGCCAATTTTGAGACGTCAAATGTCAAAAATCATTGTTTAAAAAATGATCTTTGAATGGTCGTTTAGGCCCATCAAAATGATCAATTTCAGCCTTGACTAGCCTAAATCAGATGTTTCATTTATTTTTTAACACTTTAAGTCATTTCAGATGATATCAATTTAGGAAAAGGAAAATTATTTATAATCCATCTTGATCGCGATGGCGATAACCGTGCAACTACTATTGAAGGCACATTTTCTGGTTCTCTTTGGAATCCCAAAATTACTTCTGGTCAAAATTTTTCATCAAAAACGATCGATTCAAATTTGAATGCATTCTTCAATCAGGTTGGATCTATTCCGGGGTCGGTTAGGTGGAGTGAGTTGTTTAATAATACGGCAAATGAGCTGGGAATCCCCGTCAGTGGACCCACTGATGAATGGAATAAAAGAAACGTTTATTATTTTCGAGATTACAAGAATTTAACCCGTGTAAGCACAGAGCCTATATATATGCATTTTTTAAACGGTAGTGGTAAGCAGTTATGTGAGTGGTACGCCCGCGATTTTTCTCGATTTTATCTTATAATTTTTAAGTTATAAAAAATAAACTTTTAATGTTTAATTTATATTGTGAAAAATAGCCGAAAATAACAAATAAGAAGTGTAAAATATTCTTATCTAGGCTCAGGTCATTTTTAATCCATTCATTTTTAATGCGAATTATTGTTGTCGGAGATCTAAAGATACATTTGAATAATAATCGGTGGGAGATATTAATTAAGGGATACTGATTCAAATCATAAAATTCTCGTTCACGAAGGAGAGATATTTGTATAGAGGCCATGATTTTTCTAGGTATATAAAAGTCTGAAATCAGTTTTTTCATAAAAAATGCCGAAAAATAAGAGAAAATCGACTTGGTTCAAAGCAAAAAAATGCTTGACAATTTTTTTTCATACAAGGGAAACTAATGAAAAAGAGAGTAGTGAGGAATCAAAAAATGGTTTTACAGAAGAATGTATTTATCACTAATTTAAAATTAATTTGACATGCCGTGAGAAAAAACACGACAAAACAAATTTATAGACGTGTGAAAATTAGGCGGCCTTTGTGCATTGTTAGTTCAAACAAAATATCATTTTCTTGGCTAAATATGTTTCGAATATTGATAAGAGTCTTTAATCTTTCTAAGGCGAAAATCGAGAAAAATCGCGGGTGCACCACTCACATAACTGCTCACCACTACCGTTTAAGAAATGCAATTTATTATCGCCGCGGAAGAATTCAAGCTGAGATTTCTGGGAAAAACGTATCAAATTAATAAGTTTTTCGAAAATAGGTCTAGGATCCTTTGCGGTTTGAATGAAATAAAAAACACGTTTCTAGCGATATAAGCCAAAATATTTTTTTGATTCAGACTTTTTGATAGCTGAAAAAAGAATATTATTTTGCGGTCTTTTTGACAAAAAATATTTTTTTTTATCAGAGAGCGTTGAAAAAATATTTTTTTGACGTGAAACCATAATTTGAAGAAAAACTGGGATGATATTAGTTTCACGTATCGAAATAAAAGATACCGCCTGATAATATGCTACCAAAAGAGTCTTACCGCAACAATCTGTGATGACTATTTAACCTACGTGAGCTGATTGAACAGCGCCAAGTAAGACAAATAGCGTCGCGTGACTTTTCGATTGGGTGGATAAAATATTTTAATTTTTTACACATAAAACTATCGAAAAAATCATTCTGGCAAAAGCTTTAAAAATTCAATTTTGAAGAATTTTTCATGTCAAAAACTTCATGTCAATTTTTGAGATTTAAAAGGGTGCCTCGACAAAGTTGTTATATTTTAAAAAGTGAGAAAGGCAAAGAAAGGATTTTATCACCAAAAAAAAGAGTATAGTGAAAAACCCAAGTAATGTTAATTACACGTCAATTGGATAATACAGCTATAAAAAATGATTTTTCGAAAGTGAGACTGGCCAGATATGGCCAAACTGAGTATGTGGGGTAAGGACGTCGGTGCTTTTTGGCAGATTCGACTTTTTTCCTGTTTTTTCTCTGAATGCTAAAATTTTTAAACTGAAAGGTGAAATTTTTGAGCTTACTTGCTATAATCCAAACTTATTCAGATCATTATTTTTCACTTAATAAGTCTGCTTTTGTCGAAACAGTCAGAAAAGGGGGGTTTTTCGTCAAAGGGATCAACATTTAAATGTTAAAGGGATCAGCCTAAAGGTATTTTTCTTTATTATTTAGTTTTGGTGCTATTCGGATGTAACTACCGAATTTAATTTATTAAAGGTCAAAAAATCTAAAATTTTCAATTTCGAAGAAGTCGAATAAAACTGAAATATTACCACATCAAAAAATATATTTTTCAATAGATTAAATTAATCGAATTCGGCAACGGCTTAACAATCTGGCCAATATAAGTTAATTTTTGATTAAAACTACCTTTAGGTAGTTTTTTTTGCACCCTAGTCATGCAGATTACGGGAAAACCATAGGCGATATCGACAAACGTTTTTTTTGCATTCAACTGCCAACTAAAAAATCTCAATGGAGAAATTTTATTAAGTTGATTTGAGATCCGGTTCACCGGATATAAACCGGAATGTATTTTTTTGGTAGGTTCAAATCTCGATGGGCCCAATAATTATTTTCTTTAAATCAGTCGGAAAGTTAAATTTTTATGTTTTTTCATTCTTATACCACGATTGTCTACACATTTACTGCTTGAACTATATTTGTGATGAATTCCTGGAAGAAAAAAAATAGTTTCGATTTTTTTTCTCAAATTTTATTCTGAAAATACCTATATAATAAATAATAAAATAAATAAATAATAAAAGAATAATTTCAGTAGGCTTTTAATAACCCAATTTCGAGGCCTACTATTACTAATTATTTTGAGCGCGAAGTTACTTTTTGTTAAACTGCGAGAATATTTTCTCAAGCTCTTTATTCTGATTTGAAAATGATCTAATACATCGAAAGCTTATCAACATTTTAGTTTCTATTGAATTAAAAAAAAAACAGAAAAATTTCATTAAGCTTTTTTAGTTGGCGGTTTGAATGCAAAAAACCGTTTCTCGATATCACCTATGGTTTTCCCGTAATCGTAATGACTAGGGTGAGTTAACCTAAAAAAAATTACCTAAGAAGGATTAATACGTAACCGTGTCTTATTTTCAAAAATTATGGATTAGAGTATGAACATGAGCGCTCTAACAAAACGATTAGCGAAGAAATGTGGTTAATTTTCAAAAGTTTTTACCCAAAATCAAATGTTTTGTAAAAATTTTTGGCCACTTACGAAAAGGAGTTAAAGTGGTTATTCTAAATTTGATTTTTAGCGTTAATTGGAAAATTTAATTAAAAAAATGTTCCAACAAAAGGCAAATTTTAAAAAAAGCAATATTATGAAAATTCACAAAAGTCGTAGGTATCATAATTCCTGAAATGGTGGACATGATTCTAGCGTGTTAACCTACTACACTTCGTAGACCGACATTTCGAGTCGGATATTTCGCATACTAGTATATATGCTATAATACTAGAATATTAATTCGCTCCTTACAAGAGTTGCTAAAATCATGAAACATTATTTTCAATGTACGTCGAGGGAAAAATATATACACAGTAAAAATTTTTTCACCGAGATAAGAAGCGGATATTACCACGCTGAGATTTGTTAATAATGTTCAAAAATTGTTGAAAAATAATTTATAAAATAACGTTTGTTGTTAAAAAAACAGACCTTATTTACAAAAAATAAAACGTATCAGTGATACTTCTGCCTGTTGGTCTCGGCTTCGAAAAAATATGCTCGAACGTAAAGAAAAAATCTTCCCTAATATTGATCCTGAATTATTCGACCGCCTCCTCAATCCAAAGCTCGAAATAATTTATGACGCGGTCGAAAACGTAGACGCTCTCAAAGAATATTTATCTGATGCATTTGCTTCAAAAATACACCCCCTTGGTCATTTAATGGGCATCCTAGGTGAGTTAAATCCTACATCACGTAGAGGCCGGCTGCACGTTGAGGGTTAAATTTTTCTATTTTTAGTTTTGGTTTTTGAGGCGTCCTATACTCCAAATCATCATGCACTGCTAAATTCTGCGTTATCGGAAATTCGGTCGGTAATAAAATCGATTCATAACCTGCTGAGGTGCTTGTTTTTTCCGCTCCCGAAACAGGGTGGGAAAAGTGACCTTCATATTGGATCGGGGGTGTTGGTTTTGCCCTCGTATTTCCCGAGGATATATTCAGTTTTACAGGAAATGATTTTAATAATTTTAATTCTGGATCATAATTGAAAAGTTGAAAAATTTACGATTGTAATTACATTTGTATTTTTCTAGATTTTTTAACAGCAAGCATTCTTTATTTTACAGCATGTAACGTTTTTGCTTTCTTTTTTTCAATTTGCATAAATCTGATTTCCACCGTTTTGATTCGTTAACGACCAAAATTGATCGTTCTCATTGGCGGATAGCAAATTATGCAAATTGGAAAAAAGAAAGCAAAAACGTTACATGCTGTAGTAAAGTTTCTTATTTTTTTTCGACCAATCAGAATTCTTTATTTTCAAAAAGTTGAAAAATTTATTTGGACTAATCAGAATTCCTTATTTTTGAAAGATTTTTAAACATATTTTCAAAAAGTTAATTAATTTTATTTTCGACCAATGAGAATTTTTTGTTTTCTAAAAGTTTTTTGAATTTATTTTCGACCAATGAGAATTTTAATTTTTTTTTTGTTAATTCAATTTCTTCCATCGAATTCTGTCCGCTTGGCGAATTTCACAGGAGCCCATTTATAAAACAAACGTATTTTCGTATACAAATATAGAGGGCGAACTTTTTAGAAAATGTATATTTGTATACGAATATACGGTTAACCTCAACTTCATTGTATTATATTTTTAAAAAATCGTATCTCAGGCTATGTATTACGGATCAATCCACAGCATTCAAGAACGGTTCAACACAAATGTTCGCCGACTTCGTACTATGAACGACCTTTGTTTGGCCCAGTACCTTGGCAGTCCTTTATTGGAACAAATTTTGAATTCTACAAATCAAGGGCCAATTTTCGGTAGTTCGATCGGTATGATCCGAAAATTACCGTTGAATGTTTTACCAGATCAAAAGTTGGATCTGGTATGTGAAATATTTGCGAATATTCGAATAACTTTACAGAAATTGAAGCCAAATGGATATGGCGCGGATGATATTTTACCGATACTGGAATTTATTCTGATACGAGGAATGGTACAGAATTTAGGCAGTGTTCGAAAAAATCTATTTTTTTGGAAAGTACTGAAATTTTACTCCCGATTTTTTTTTATCTTTTTGTTTCTTAGAATATACCATATTAAAAACATAATTTATGGTTTTTTGAAATTATATGCGCTTTTTTTCATAAACATTTCTGGTGTTCATTTTTATCAAAATTTCAAAAAGTTTCTCCCGACGTTATATCATTTTATACATTTAATCCCGTTAAATTTTCGTGATATGAATAGACCCAAACTTCTATTCTTGAAAAATTCAAAAATATGTAATTTGACCCATTTTCTGGATTAAAAAGTCAAAAATATCATTTTTCAAAACCTCGCTGAAATTTACCTAATTTCGAACACTATTTTAGGAATGGAAATCAGGATAATAAAAGATTTTTTACATCCTGATATTCAAGGTGGCGAAAAGGGACTTTTATACTGTCATTTTTATACTGCATACAAATCGTTATGCAAATAACGCTGCTGATTATTGATATAAATTTTAATTAATATTTTTCAGCCCAATTATGTAGGCGAATTATAAGTTTAGCAGAGCGGAAAAAAGACGAGCAATGACTTTGGGATGTTTTCAAAAACAATACATTGGATTTGAAATTTGAAAAGTTTTGAGAAAATCCGTTTTTCGGACCAATGAAATGTATGGTTATTTTAGAGAGGTAGCCAATCACAGAGCACTATGCAAATGACTACACCTTTTCCATTTTGCTAAACTTATACATCGCCTCAACGTTTTAAATCGGGTGATAACGAATTAGAATTCAAGTTTAGATCATTATTTTGAATCAGAATTATTAAAAATACCGCTTAAACTCGTTTTTTGTAGTCACCGACTGTAGATATTTTATACAGTAAACGTTAAACCGGGCTAAAATTAAAATTTGGTTTGGTCCCATCAGACCAGAAACCTTCGTCGAAAAAACCACCTAAAGATATATAATCCTTAACTTACTTTCAATCCTTCTACATTTTACTATTTATTTTGCCCTTTTTGAAATATTTTTTAGGCAAAATAAATAGTGGGATGTTTTCTTGACAAATAAAACAAATCATTCTTTAACTACGCATTCATACTTCTAATTTCATTGGATTCAGGATATATTTAAAAGAAAATTAAGCATATTTTAATAAGAAATTTCACTTCACATAAAAATTACAGTTCCTTGATACAAAATATGTTTAATTTCAGGTTTTATGCAGGCATAACTTATTTGATATTTATAATTTCAAAATCATTTCCTAAGAAGTAAAACAGAGGCGAGAAATCGCCATTCCATTAATCCTCTCAAACATTTGAACGTAAAATCCAATAACTATTTTACATTATTTATTACAGTAGAGTGCGTTTAAACGGACAGTTTGGTAGAAACGTTTTGGGTCAAAAAGTCTCTAGCATTGATATAAACGGGGTGATTCAAATTGCTCGTTTGAAGGTGACGAACAGTTTGAATAGCCAAAAAGATCATTTGAACCCACGCTAGTATGACTTTTTGATTCAAACCCGTTCTACCAAACTGTCCGTTTAAACGCACTTTACTGTAGAATATTCATGAAAAGGTTATGTTAGCATCCAACCTAAAATAACAATTTGGACCGTGAAGTTCTCCGCAAACCTTCCCTTTTAATATGGGTTTTACAATTTGAGCTCACAAAATAAATTTTCTGGAGTGGAATTCAACAATTTTTCGTGATACTGACCGCGAGATTTTTGCGGAAGAGATTTTTTGTAAATAAATAGTAAAAATTAACATCTTCAAAACTCACAAAGGGGTCTACTAGGCTGTATAAGGGAAGAGTCCATCTTATTATCGTGGTCGTTTTTAATTAGTCTCTGTGGTCCTTGATATTTTTAGGTTGTGAGATTTGTCGTTAAATATTGCAAAATAGAAAACGATTCTGTCGAATAATTTGGTGGTTGAGAAGCCAGGAATTTTGTCCTCCCAAAAGGGTGGCATCGATCCGGCAGATTGGAATTTTTTCAGAAGCGATTTATATAGTGAAAAAAAAATTGTGAAAAAATTTATTTTTTTTATTTTTATCTTCATAAAAGTAGTCCATTCTTGCAAACGCCTTATATTTCAATTTCTTAAGGCTTATTCCGTTTCGTAATTTTCTGCAGTTACTTATGTCATAAAAATGCACCCAAACATTGTTTTATGTTGTTGAACGCCATAAAACAACCAAAGTGAAAAACAAAAAAAATTTCGAAAAATTTTTGCGTTTTTTCGATTTTTTTCTAAGTATTTTTCTCAAAAATTATGTTCAAAAATAACGTGTTGTTGTCCAATTGACCACTAAAACTTCAAAATATCGGCGTTGACGTAAGCCAACTTTTCTCTTCCAGTGTTTTCGTCAGCTGTTCTTTTGAGCCTACTTTCGAAAAAATCGAGCCACATGTTTTTTTCGGAAATTTTTTCACGTCATGACCTTGAAGAATATCATATTTTTTGTTTGAGGTTCGAAATTTGACAAAAACGCTCCGTACAAAGTTTCTGTTTGTTTTATAGTCTAAGCTTTTTGCAAAAAATCTTGGAGGTAAAATTTTGAAAAATTGTAACTAGGGAGATAGATCTTTCCAGATGAAAAAAAGGTCCAAAAACCGGTATTTTGGACCCGGTTTTATACAATTCTAGATAAATATAGCACTTATCAAACAAAGCGACTCCTACAAAAGTGTATATTAATTATACAGGTTATGTTATAAAATTGAGGTTTATTTACAACAAATATAACCTCAGAGGAGTAGGAATTTCCATTATGGGTTACCGGTGGCTTCTTGTGCCGCTTATTGTGTGAAGGAGTGTAGTAGTCATTACAAAAAAAGTTGGTGCACAATTTTCGAGTTGAAGGCTAAGTTCTACAAACGGCTATCTTGAATTATCATCTCGAGGCCACTAGATTCGCGGCTAATATTTCATCGAAGAATCATGTCAAATTGAGGAACCGGGATACCACTTAACATAACTAACATGAATCGTAAGGACAAATATGAAAAACCACGTTCATGGAACTCCATTTCCCAAGCTTAAACCAGACCATAGATATTACTTTTGACAGACAATATTAATATAAACGTCAGACATTCGTGGTTAATCGCTTAAAAGTCTTGTTTTTTATGTTCTAGCTATTAAAAAATTCTTGATAATGACGTTTAATTCCATTAAAATGTGGTCAAAAAAATGCCAAAAAAGTCAGGAGAAAAACAACATTTTTTTGAGCAATTGAAAGATTGACCTTCAATTGCGTTTATTTGATATTAAAAAAAATGTTACGATACTATACTAAAGAAATAGTGCCACTTTACACCCGCCAATCTTATTGGGAAAAAAAACATTTTTAATAACCAGACATAAGTTTATTCTATAAATTTGTGCCAAAATGGCACTGATATCAGAGTGTACAAGCGAGTGTTAACAAATTCATGCGATCAGGTATGAGAGAAGCATCAAAATCCGCGCGACCCACAACAATTCATAAGATGACATACGGATATTTAATAGATACAAAAAAATTAAATAAGTGATTCTACCTGATTTTTATTGAGAATTTTGAAAAAACCACAAATTGAAAATTTGGACATGATTTGCAGAAATTCTCATAATATTTCCATAAAATTCGACAAAAAGATGAAAAATAAAGATTTCTAATGATTTGAAAAACGGGTCAGAAATAGATGTAGACATGCATGAAAAACAAGTTATAAGTAGGCTATTTTGTTTGATTTATATTCACAGATTTAAAAAAATCATGAAAAAAATTTGGGACAAAAAATGAGGAAAATTTCATATGATTTTTTTTGAAAAATTTTACGAATTCAAAAATTAAGTTCGGAGTCAAATCTTTTCCCTAAATAGACGAAACATATATATTTATAATTAGATGCACATTTATTATGGTTCAGCTAACGAATAAGCACCAAAAAAGTAAACAGCTAATTAATTTCGTAAGTTTGAATTGACTCAAGTCTGCCGAGTCGATTGCTACTCCCTTAATAGCCGGCAAAAACATGTCCATCAGGGCCCTGTTCTCAAACTACAAAATAAATGAACATTTCTCATTTAATTTTTATCCGTATTTATCAACGAAACGGTCAGTTATGCCAATAAATTTTTGTTTCTATAACTACAGTAAAATGAAATGGTTTTTCTGGGTTGTTTTAGAAATCTTCATTTGAAATTGGTTTTATAAAGTGAATATATATTATAACATATATATTTCGACAATCAAGTTTGTCATCGTCATGCTATTTAACAGTACTAAAAAAGTTGTTACAAATTTGAAAACAATTAGTAATCCTATCTAGAAAGTTTAAAAAAAGTTTGTTTTTCACATAATACATGTATTAATTTTGACAAAGTGGGCACCTATATAAGTTTGTTATAAATATGTAATAAATATGACCAGGTTAATCCATAAAGCACTGCATATATTATAAACAAAGTGTCCCTTATACAAACTTATATAGGTGCCCACTTTTGTCAAATTACTACATGATTATTTTAAAAACAATTATTTTAAACTTCATAGAATAGTCATAAACACTTAATTGTTTCAATTTTGTACACAATTCTAGTACTGTTAAAATAGCACTGACTGAACTTGATTTCGAAAGAACTTAGCATATCATTTATATAAATCTTTATAAAATATCCACAGTAAATTGATCTGCGTCCGTATTAAGGTCGATTTTACTGTATAAAAATCTTGAATATAAAACTTTGTAGATGTTTGGTAAAAAAGAAATTCATTCGCAGATCGGCTATTAATAATATAATTTTCTTCGGCTAATTCATAATTGAAGTTTTTTTTTATTGATTTTTGAATACCTCAGTCTTATACCTAGAGGCGCTCGTAAATGCAATGTCTTGTAAAAATAGTCAATTTTTTAAATTACTGCCGTTTTTATGTGCAAACCTTTCCTTTGATTATCTTCAAGCAATATAACTATTTAACTTTTTGACAAATCGGAAATGGCACACCAATATCAAACTTGAAAATAACCGACAAAAAACTTTTTTAATTTAGAATTGCCAGCGTACTTAGATAGAAATATCCGGATTGACCGACCCCAGTGATTAATTAGTGCATTTTTCTTATATTAAACAAACAAGCAGCGGCAAAAATTTTATTAGATTGGAAGTGTTACTTAGATGCGAATGGTAACCCTCTTAAGGCATAGTACTTCAAAAAATCTAGAAGCTTCTAGGAAGTGGAAACGAAAGTGGGGTTCACGTGACATCAAGCACACTATTTGGGGGACCAGATGAATTGGCTGATACCTAATTGAAACTCAAGAACTACAAAAGACGAACACGGATATAAGTACTAATCGCCCCCTGATAAGAATTTGACCACGGAAAGTGTTTCAATTTGTATCGAAATCATAATTGCTAAGCACGGACGAATTTTCTAGAATGAGAAAAGATTCACTCAAAAAATACACGATGACCAGCCCCTGCGGAGAAGACGACGTTTGAGGGATCAGAAAATAGTATATAGCATAACAGGGTAACAGTAATCTTCTAATAAAATTTCAGCACACATCAATATTTAAATTAAAAATCCGAACCGATTATTTAACAATGCACAGAGATGAAAACATAGTATAAATTCTTTAAGTATCGTGAGACACTCAGAAGGATCACCGTAATCTTCGATAAGTTTTTTTAAGAAGAAAACTTCACGTATAGAGGAAGGTCCACGAAGTAAAAAAATTTTAGGGTTGACAACAAAAACAAAGTTAATTACAATATGTATATTTGATTTGGCATTATGAAACATATATCATATCAGAAATATCCCTATAGATAATTTCCATGCCATATAGGAACATATTTATAATTGAGACAATTTAACGTCAATCTTTCGTGCAACCATGCTATAAATCATCAAAAACCGCGCACATAAACAAAAAATACCGGTAATGTTTTAATTCAGCAAAAAAATTTTCTCATGTTCCGCATTTTGTAAAAAAATAAATTTAATTTACAATACAATATGCCATGAACATCTTAACACTTAGTGAGCATATCACTAATAAAAAGAATTCACTCAAAGGCACCAGAACGCCACACTAATTTGGGCCTCTACTGACAACTTGCACTTACAAGAACGCTTAAGCAATTGGATAATTCAAATATTTTCGTCGACATAACGGAAGTTGAAAGATGATACTATTTGGCATCCCGACGATTTCATATTACTTACGAATATACTTATATTAGTTCTAGAAAATAAGTCGAGAAAAGGCAAGGCAGATCAATATCACATCAGAAATAACACGCAACAGTTGTCTCACAAAGAACAATTACTGTCTTAAACGATGCACAGTAATCTAAGGCCTACGTTCACTCAGACTAGTAATGTACCGCTTTGATTTTTATCAATAGAAATCAAAAGAATTATAAATAAGTCAAACGAAATTGATGGAAAAATTAATGACACAATTTTTATCGAAAACAATGATGTTATTTTCCCTATAACAAACAGAATATATTAACATACATTATATCCTTAATCTTTAAGTTAAAAATAATGGTAATGCAATAAAACTCTGGAACATTTAATTGACTTGCTATCAATTACACTTCATCGATAAAATACAATTTTCGCATGAGGATACTGAAGGGTTGAAAAATTTAGAACATTCTACAACTTTAACCGAAACAAAACAAATCTTGCCCTAGATATCAGATAAATTTCTATTATTAACTGTTTATGACAATGCCAACAAAAACACATTTTCCTAATATAACAACTGGAGCCTAAATGTCTCCAACACACTCTATAAATATATCATATAAAGATACTAGNAAAAAAATAAACCAACTAATTATTTTCGCAAGTTAAATTGACGCCAGTCTGCCACATCGCTGCTACCCCCTTAAGCTTATTTAAAGCTAGGGTGTCCGAACCGTTTAAATGTAGGCTCAGAGATACGACTCATCCGATTGAAACTATAACTGAAAATGATAAGACATAATATCAAGACATGGATGTTAACATTTTGAGAAAATCTAGAAAGCTAAATTGGGCCGAATCGAACCATTTTTTCTTATTTACAAAATCTTATGATAAAATTTATAATCCCACAAGTTTGAAAAAAAATGGTCCTTGGTCGGGCTTTTTCTTTATATTTGTGGTTATTTTAAGGGGGTGCCATAAGTCCTGCAGATTGGTACATTTTTTCAGAGCGATAACTGAAAGAAAAAAAATGTGAAAAATTTTTTTTTTTTTTTCTTTAATAAAAGTGTCCACTCTTGCAAACGTTTATATTTTTAATTTCTTAACATAACTGACTATCTGTGAAAATACTAAAAACCACGTTTCATTGGAACTCCATTTCCAACTTAACCCGACCATAGAAATTTTTTAAAGACGATATCAATAAAATTCAGACATTTCCGGGTGTAATGCGCTTAAAAGTCTTGTTTTTTTGTTGCTAATTAAAAAATTTCCTTGATATTAAAGTTTTTTTCTCATGAAAAATGGTCAAAAATGGCAAAAAGTAGAGAAAAACAACTTTTTTTGGGATAAAAATTCACCTTCAATAGCGTTTTGATATTAACAAATGCTCTTACAATCGATAGAAATGGCGCCTATTACACCCACAATTGTATTTGGAATTTTTGACCAGCATAAAATTTTTAAATAATTAGTGCCAAATGGCACTTATCGAGTGTACAGCCGAGTGTTAAAAATTTCATCGATAGTTTAGAAATGAAAATCGCGCGACCAACTCATTAGTTGACATACGGATATTTAATAGATACATAACAATTAAATAATTGATTATACTTGATTTTTTATTGAGAATTCGAAAAACCACAAATTAAAAATTTTGGACATGATTTGCGGAAAATTTTCATAATATTTCCATAAAATTCGACAGAAGATGAAAAATAAAGATTTTATGATTTTTCAAACGGCTGTCAGAAAATATGTAGGCGTTTTTGAAAAAAGTTAAAGTAGCCATTTTTTTC
>SCLH01001400.1:98037-132422 GCA_004367855.1 Oikopleura vanhoeffeni
TGATTTTTTTTGAAAATTTTACGAATTCAAAAATTAAAGTTCGGAGTCAAATCTTTCCTAAAATAGAGAAAAATTATTTTTATAATTAGATGCACATTTATTCTGGTTCAGTTAACGATAATAAGCACAAAAAAGTAAAACATCTAATTAATTTCGTAAGTTGAATTGACTCAAGTCTGCCGAGTCGATGCTACTCCCTTAATAGCCGGCAAAAACATGTCCCATCAGGGCCCTGTTCTCAAACTACAAACATAAATGAAACTTCCTCATTTAATTTTTATCCGTATTTATCGAAACGGTCAGTTATGCCAATAAATTTTTGTTTCTATAACTACAGTAAAATGAAATGGTTTTCTGGGTTGTTTGAGAAATCTTCATAAAATTGGTTTTAATAAAGTGAATATTTATTATAACATATATATTTCGACAATCAAGTTGTCATCGTCAGTGCTATTTAACAGTACTAAAAAGTTGTGTACAAAATTTGAAAATAATTAGTTTATGCATATTCTAGAAAGTTAAAAAAAGTTTGTTTTTTAATAATACATGTATGTAATTTGACAAAGTGGGCACTTATATAAGTTTGTATAAATATGTAATAAATATGACTAGGTCAATCATAAAGCACTGCATATATTATAATACAAAGTGGGCCCTTATACCGAATGTGTTTTAGCTTTTGGGGTTTTCTCCAGGGAGATTGAAACGCCCCTTAAATTAACTAACCAAGTCGCGCTCTGATTGGTTAAGCGTGAATCTCCTCGGGGAACACCCCAAAAGCTAAAAGACATTGGGTACAAACTTATATAGGTGCCCACTTTGTCAAATTACATACATGTATTATTAAAAAACAAACTTTTTTAAACTTTCAAGAATATGCATAAACTAATTATTTTCAAATTGTGTACACAACTTTTTAGTACTGTTAAATAGCACTGACGATGACAACTTGATTGTCGATATATATATGTTATAATAAATATTCACTTTATTAAAACCAACAGTAAAATGACTCGGGCCGTCCGTATTAAAGTCATTTTACTGTATAAAAATCTTGAAAATAAAAACTTTGTAAGATGTTGTCAAAAAGATTCATCGCGATGGGCTTATTATAATTATAATTTTTCTTCTGGGCTAATTCAAATGAAGATTATTTTCATTGATTTTGAATACCTCAGCTTACTTTTTATCTAGAGGCGCTCGTAAATGCAATTTTGTTAGAAATAGTCAATTTTTTTAAATTACTGCAGTTTTTTACGTGTCAACCTTTATTGATTACTCAGCAAATACATTTTACTTTTTGACAAATACGGAAACTGCAACCAATATCAAACTTGAAATACCGCAAAAAATATTTTTTTGAATTCCAGGTTAGAGAAATACCGGATTGAGACACCACGCTGATTAATTAGTGCATTTTTTTTAACAAACAAACAGGGCAAAAATTATTTTGAAGGTTTTAATAGCCGATGGGTACCCTCTTAAAGCATAGTAACTCAAAAAAATCTAGTCTTAGAATGGACGAATGGGAGTTCACGTGACTCAACGACCTATTTGGGGACCCGAGTTGGCTTACCCTATTGAAACTCAAGAACTAAAAGACGAAACGGATAATTATATCGCCCCTGATAAAGAATTGACCACGGAAAGTGTTCAATTTGTTCGAAATCACATTGCTGGCAACGGACGAGATTTTCTAGAATGGAAAGATTCACTCAAAAAATACGACATGACCACCGCCTGTGGGAAAGTTTGGGGATCAGAATATATTGCATACAGGTCAGATTTTCTAAAATTTTCGCCATCAATATTTAATTAAAAAATCGACCGATTATTTCAACTAATGACTAGAGATGAAAATTTTTTATTTTTTTTAAATTCGTGGATAGAGGATCCCCGTACATTTGTAAGTACATTTGCTAAGTACATTTGCAAAAAAAAGTTTACAATTGTATATTGCATTTGAAACATATTATATCGAAAATCCTGCCTAGTATTCCTGCCATATCGAAGAACCTGCCTAGTGTAATTTTTATGTCAATCGTCTATGTTTTTACGTTGTTATTGACATAAAAATTACACTAGGCAGGTTCTTCGATATAGGAACATTTTTTAATTGACAATTTAACCGTCATTTTTCGTCAATTGCTTATCTCAACCGGCCATCAGCAAAAATACCGGTATTTTTTCAGCAACAGAAAATTTCTTTTTCGCATTTGTAAAAAAAATATTTTTTTAAAAATTGCATGAAACATCTTCAGAAATAAATTCGTGATTTTTTTCCTGTTTTAATTTAAATTTCCACTGTTTATCGCTGACTACCAATCAATCAGTCAGGGTAAAAAATTGACGGTTTAATTTTCTTGGCAATCGAAGACAATAAACCGTTTCATTGAGAAAAAAACATTTTATTGTGAAAATCATGTTTTTCATTTTAGGACGCACTTTTATGCCCAAAGATTGCAGGAGCGTTATGAGGACGCACTTTCTTTTCAGATAATTGCCTCCGCGTATAAGGACGCAAAAGCCGAAATCGGATCGTCCTTCTAAAGTCCCTATACTGTACCAAATTTGGCTAAAATATTAATCATTATAAATAAAAATATAAAACTCTATTTTTTTTATATCACAAAAAAAAATTAATGCTAAAGATACCTTCACTGAAATTTTTGTTATTTTTATTTTAAGATGTCGAACATGTGCCTATAATTCCTGCATGTCTCTATGTGCCGATTGCTTTGAAGGTGGAAATCATGAAGGACACGATTTCAATATGTTCCGATCCGGTGCTGGTGGTGCATGTGATTGCGGAGATACAAATGTTATGAACAAAACTGGCATTTGTGAATCGCACTGTAATTATTCGAAAAAAATCGAAGTCCCACAGGAATTGTGGAATCCTAGCTCGGGTATTATTGTAAAGGTAACTTTTCAAAAAAAAATTTCTTAAATATGACAACCTCATTAGACCGAATTATCGGACATCAGTCGAAGGCAAAAATTTCGTAAATGCTGTTAATAAGACAGGTGACGAAGTATACCTGTCTTATTAAAATCATTCTACACATTACTTGGTAAATAATGCAATTCGACGCCAGTTTGGACAATTTATTCCACGCGGAATTTTTTAACCCTCGGAGTCTCCAGACTCAAATCGTCCCTGGAGGTTCCAATATATTTGTGAAAATTTCTGGTTCAAAATCACCTTTTAGATCCAATGATGTACTCATGGGGGGTTTGTAGTCATGGAACTTGACTATATGTGCAAAATATTATTTAATTAAAAAGTTACGTTAAATTGTTCTCAATTTTAAGTCCTAAAATCATAAATAAGGTATCAAAAAAAATGTACATTTATATTTAAAATGTAATATCAAGTTCTATTCGTATTTCATGATGTTTGTTGATTTCATTAATAAGTGGCGTTGACCCAAAAAACAACCGATTTGGCATTTGTTTTATTATAATTAATTACTGAAAAAACAAAAAATCGTTATATTTTGATCACGTGACGACCAAAATTTTTTTTCATAATTTTTTTCTCCAATTTCCCATATATTATTAACCCCAGGAAGTTTCAGAACAATCCACCCATTATTTCTATAAGTCGATATTAATGGTGGACACCTTAGGTGGTTTTCCTAAGGAGCTATCTGATGTTTCCGGCTTTCTCGTATTTGGAAATTCCATGACACCATTTATTGGCAGATAAAGAATTTGAAAAATTCAGGCGTTACACGCGGAATTAAATTCTCTATCTGCTAATAAATGGTGTCATGGGGTTTCCAAATACGAGAAAGCCGACAACACCAGATAGCTCCTAAAAAAAACCACCTTAGCTAAATAGCTCCTGCTCTATAGACTATAGCCTATATCTCTTGCATAGTACTTTTTGTTCGTTGTACGGACTTAATCAACGGTATTCGACCACATTATTTGACAATTTATAATAAAAGCGCTTTATTTGCAAAAAAAAAGAGATTTCGATAACCCACTTGAAATAAAATAAGTTCTAAATATAGCAGAGACTCTTTCTATATATATACCTATGAATAACAGGAAAATTTTTTATATACCTATGAATAACAGGAAAATTTTTTTGACCTATGAATAACAGGAAAATTTTTTGACGTTAGCTCAATCAACCAATCATCCGTTTGAAAGTAGGTTTTCACGCCAAAGATAACCATACTGATTTATATTTTCCAGGTCCTCCACCGATTACTTCATGAACTCCGGGAACTGTATTATTCGCAATCAACTTACACAAAATTTTTCCCCCGCGGTGAAGTCGATAATGATTTTGAAATCGAACGAAATCTCCCAGTTGAATCAGATGGAATTCAAGAAATTACACCCATGACAAATAGCATTCTAGAAATTCCATTAGAAAGTCAAAGCTATTCAATGCAAGAGTTAGATGCGACCAGTTCAAACGATGATTCTGATGAAGAACGTATGTATTTTTTATCACTATTTAAAACCAGATTTTAGAGAGTGGTAGTAGTTAAACGAAAGTCAATTTCAACGTTTTTTTCTGAAAATATACGTAGAAAATATATGTAGATGATTACAAGTAAAAAAGTTAAAATTTTGGTCCTATAATCCCTCACGAAATAACTTCTTATCGATTTTGAAATAAATCGTCTTCCCTTGAATCGTTTCAATTAAAATTTGTTGATTTTGAAATTTTATTTTATTAAAATTTTCCAAATTGTTTTAAGACCACCGAATTCGATTTTTAGGGTACAGATCTTATTAAAAACAAATTAAATATATTGAATTCGGTGGTTGCATCCAACTGGCGCAAAAACTGCATTACAAAATGAATGAATTTCACCTCTATCACACACCTTCGAGAGCAAGCTTCCTTTTTGGGTGTTTTCAACAGCAGAATAATGATCTAAAAAAATTAGACAATTCAAATAAACCTCAAAAAAATTCAGTTTGAAATTCCGAAGGAGCAAATATAATCAAGAATGAAAAAGAGGGAATTTGTATCTAAGCAATAACCCCCTTAATCTCGGTTCAGCATTTTTCGAGATCTTTTTAGATATCACGCTTTCAATTTTTAATATATTTTTTAAGTTGAAGAAGTCAAATGGCGACCTTTTATGAAACAGCCAAAATTTTCTTCTGGTTTTGAGGAAATGGTTTCGTTTCTCACTGATTTGGTTCAAACAGGAACAGCTATGCAAGATTTATTATCAAATATTCTTAACGAAAAGATAAAAGACTTTGAAAATTTTGAATCGACGGTGCGCAGAGAAAAATTTAGCGACAAGAGAAAACAAGTCTCAGGAAATAGGATTTATGAAAGCAAATCTCATATTTAAGAGTGGATTTTTGTAGTCCCTATCCTTTGCTATGAAAAGTGCGTAGGCGGAAATCAGCAATACAAGTGAAATACTGTCGTGTTTGGCTCTAAAGACGAAGCGGCTGGAATTTTTCCAAAACCTACGTTATGTTGAAAATAATATTCGTCTGTAGGGACAAAAAGGCCAATTTTTCGAAGATTACTGTTGTTTTCAAATACCAATATAATATAGCCGGTATTTATGTTTTGATTTTTCTGACAAATTAACAAAATGTGTCATTTTGAAATTATTAATTTTTTATTACACGAATGCACATTTTTTATAAAGCACATTTTTTTTAATTGCTATAATTTTCGGCTCGACCAATTTTTTGACCAAAATTGTTCACTACTAAATGGACTATGTTTAGGGAGCGAACCGTCATAGTCTATGTATAGGGTACAGTAAGATGACTTTAAACGGACGGCCGCTTAGGACGGTCGAAAACCAGGCAACATGACTTTAAATGGACGGCGCCGCAGTCAAAAAATCTGGCAATGACTTTAAACGGACGCCTTAAAAAACGCCTTAGAGGCTCGGGCCGTCCGTTTAAAGTCATCCTTTTGTAGTAGATACATGGTAGAACTGCGTCTATAAGAACAAAATGGTCATTTTTACAAAAACATTAGGTTTGGCTTTTGCTTTTCAGCGCCTTATATGATTTTAAGAGCACATAACAAAATTTTTTTTTGACAACAAAATGTAATTCATAATTTTTAATTTATTGCAGTCTAGTAGACAACTTTCAAATTCTAAAGATATACTATCGAAACAACTGTCCTTGAATCGACGGCTTAATCGCCGAATGCCGAGGTCTCAAGATTTTTTCCGCGAAATCGACGTAGAATCAACTGTACTGGAAGAATTTGTGTTTTGGTTATCTCGTCTTCATTACCCAGAAGTTTTAAATCATTTCTTTTTACATTTGCTACCAAATGATGACTATAAACTAGCTCTCACAAGGTCCGGTTTATATTTTTGGATTGTATGATGCAAACAAAAGATTAATACAAAAATCCAAGATCATTTTTTTGGCCGCTGTTATTTTTTCATTTTTATCATTTTCAGATTTAATTTTCACATTTACAAAGTATGAACTTCAAGTTTTCAAAAAACAAGAGTTGAAAGGATATTTTGTATGCCAACCAGATCATGAATTAGTGCTGAGGGGTTAAGTTTTGCAGGTACTGACCCTACTTATGAATCATAACTTATGATTCATAAGTTATGATTCATGACGCATAAACACCCTTGTATTTTTTGGTGACTTTTTATTTTCATCATTTTGTTTCGATTATGAACCGTTTCAGGGCGTTTGTACAAAATTATACGTTCACTGCGTATTCTCTGACTTTTTCAGAAGAACCTGACCATTTAGCAAATCGAATTGTTCATATAAGTGTGCAGTTATTATCAAATGAAAATTTAGGAAAGAGTCAAAATTTACAAAAAAGTTAGAAAATAATCTTATTTCGTTTTTTGTACTTTTTTTGATATATTCATAGTCTCAAACTAGAAATAAATGATAAGTGATCTTATGACAGTAAGTTTTTCAGAAAATTTTCACAATTTAACCAAAAAGACAATTTTAAAAGATTTCATTTGAAATTTTGAAATTTTTTCGATTATTTACATGTAATATACATGAATGTCTTCACATTTCGGGTTGAACTCCGTGGTGGTAAATCACCGAAAATGACCGTACTGACGCAAAAATTTAAAGGAGGTTAGTTGATGTCGAATGTTTTCAATAGAATTTTTTAAATCATCGTTCTGTGAGTTAAATCGTCAAAAGTTTCAAAACAACTTAGTTATTTCTGTAAAAAACGTCTGATCTAAAGCATTTAACAGTTTTGTCGAAATTTACTTTTCTATTTTTTTTGTATTTTGATTCTTTTTAAGTGATGTTGATGGTAAAAGAAGAAGGCCTTTTGAACATATTTCTGAACTCTTTGCATTTACTGTTTCATTCGACCCTTTTCCCTTCTACAGAATCTGATAACCGGACAAACGTGGTGAATTGTCACTCAACCTTGGTGCAAAAAACAGTTTATTGGTCAATTGTGTCCGATTTTAATAATATTATTCATCACGAAAAGGTGGCGAAAGAATTGATTAATAATAATGACATTTTTAGGCAATATTTAAAAATTTTAACATGGTTCACTGGAATGGATCAGCAAACAAGGTTAGATACCCAAAGCTAATTCAAATAAAAAAATTAACATTTTTTTATTAACCGACGTGTTTGTCCACGTTTGAGCCTATAAGAAAAAACGGCGGAAATTTGGCTGAAACCTAGTTTTGCAATTTTTGAAAATCATGGTTGTGGCTTCAAACCAATTCTGTAAATACCATAATAATGTAGCGGGTATCAATATTTATAATTTTTACTTGGCTATATTTCCTGGAGGTTTAAAAAATCCCTTAAAACGCAACAATTAGCTTTTTCGATAAGAAATGTCTTCACAATTCTTTGTTTTTTACTAATTTTATAACAATCAAACGTTTTTGAGATGCACGCCTAAGTTGTGCGAACAATCAGGTTGTATTTTTTAGCTTACCGACGCTATTTTTTCGAGTATAATTTTTCTACAAGGCTCTAACGGCAGTTTTTTACATGGAGAAAAAGGCAAAACCAAACATGTCCTTATAGACAAACTTGACAGTAGTAATTTACCTTTTAAATTAAGAGCACTTGAAAATCATGTTGAATATGATCGAATGTTTTATGTCTCGTTTTATCTTGAAAAAGAAGGTGCTGCTGTTCCTACCTCAGGAATTATTTCGTTAATTAAAAAGAAAGGTTTAGACAATGATCAGTTATTAAAGTTATGGAAAACAACGATTGATATTTATCAGGGAGGCTAGAAAAATTTATGAATTTCGAATTTTTTATGCAACGCTGATTTTATACGGATTAAAATGCAAGAAAGTATTACAAATTTCATCGAGATAACTACAAAATGTATTACCAATTAAATACAACATACCTCCTTATAGTCATATGGAGTACAGATCCTGAATATTAAAAAAATGTGGAATCTGAGCATTTAATTGGATGATTCCTTCCAAATCTGACCAATGAAATCGGCCTATTCTGCAATCAAGGGTTTTGATTGGGTGCTAGTATCCCGCGTTGTTTGTATCATCAAAATATCCAGGATCTGTCCTCTGAGGGTCTGTTATCTATATAATTTAGTAATATGTTATACAGTCCTCGCTCCAAAATTGGTACAAACTTTCTAACTGGTACAAGTTTATAAACGACCCAAAAGGCAGAAGTGCAGAAAAACTTCATTACGTTTTTTTGTATTATTTCCATAGATTTCCTCGAATAATTATGGTTTTTGAAACATCAAAAAGAGTGAAAGTTAAAATTTCTAGATTTTTAGAATTCTCGATTCAAGAAAAATGCAAACTGGTTTTTTTTGTACAAAAATTGATATAAAACTAATGGCGGTATTTTATTTTTGTTAAGCACCAAACTTTCCCCATTTAAATTCAAATTAATAAAGTTAAAACTTTTACAGTAAATCCGGCTGTTTATGCTGAAAATTTGGCTTATAATTACAGCTCTCTAGCTCCATTATTCGATTTTTTAGACCAACATTTGACTTCGTGCGTCTTCTAGCGGACGTTTTGAAGATTTGTAAAAACTTCCGCTTAGACAAATACGACAGTAATTAATTTAACTTTCTGCCCCCGTTTAGTTATTTATTAGTAATTTTTCAGCCAATTTTTTTTTGGAAAAACTACCCTCTTAAAATTTTATTTTTAATTGCCGTATACAGATTTATTTAACAGAAACTGGACGAAACGATTTACTCAAGCCCTCATATTTGAACAAGATCTCATTTTGCCTTGCTCTGCCCAGATTCATCAGTTCAATTTATTACCAAATCAGAGTTAACTATCCTAACATAATTTTTTCCGAATTATTTCCAAACCCAGAATCAAAAAAGATTGGCGAACTCGATATCTTTGATGGTTTTCTGTTTGATGCTTTTCACACTTTAATGGGAATGCATGAAATTAGGGCAAAACTTTGGATTAGAAACGGAGATAATGCAAGGAACGGTTCAATACTCAAATCATATTTCCTGAATCGAAATTCGTAGATTAGATTTTTTTCTGTAAAACTTTTTCCTTATCAAAAATTTTTCGGTCAAAAAACATTGTTTTTAAATTGACTTTGCGAATGAACTTAAAAAAATAAGTAATTTTTTTTTAAATAAATAAAAAGCTGTGAATAAGGTTTTAAAATCAATTTATCTTTTTTAGATTCGCTAGAAACCGCTCTTTAAATGTTTTCATCTGAAAATTGGGGTTAAATTTATGCATATTTATAGTTTAATTTTGGCGCAAGTTTGATGCAATCACCGAATTCAATCTATTTTATACGATTTTAACGCCAAAATCGATTATGAAATTTGCAAAAAACGTCGAAAAAGAGACATTTAAGCACAGCAAAAACAATATTTTTCATAGAAAGAATTTAATAAATCGAATTCGGTGGTGGTCTCACAATTTGAAAATTTTAAGTTAAATGTTTTTTTTAATTTTGATAGATTTATACGTCGCCGTGTTTTCTTTGCAAAATTATTCATAAAATCAAAAGTGGGCAAACCAAACTTGCGCTTTTTGACAGAAATCACAAAAAATGTCATACTGTTTTTGAATAGCATTCAAAAATATGTGGCCACCCAGAAAAAACTTAAATTTGCCGTTATTGATTGAGAAATTAGTTTTTTTCGTAAATTCGAAAAAACTGTTAAACAAAAAAAACCGAAAAAATTTTTCTTTGAAAAAAGTATTTCGAGTTATCGGTGATTTTCAAGTACTGTATTTAAATCAGTTTCAAAGATCACTAGTGCATGTTTACCGAGCTGCTCAATTTTGTGGGACTACATTGGACCTTGACCATCATTCCGTTCAATTAGCTTGGTCAGTAAAGTCTCCTGGTTATATTCTAGATTTATTGTTCAAAAGAGCTCGAATTTTCCACCTATTATCATTTGGGGGCAAAAAATTGATCAAACCCGAAACATCTGAATCGGAAAAAATGGAAACCGATCTTGATAATTCCGTTCTGTCATCTATTATCGTTAAAAACCCAAAGAAAAATAAAGACGAAATTGACGAAGACAAAAGTACCGCAATGATGGAAGCGGCTTTTACGGTCATTTTGACCATTTTAGGCAGTGTTCCGAAACGATATGAATTTTGAATCCCGATCCCGAGTCGTATTTTTTATCAATCGTGTCCCGATCCCGAGTCTCATTTTGTCAAAAAAAATTCTCAAAAAAGGGTGCACTTGAAGTCTTCGACCCTTTGAGCAGCTTTAAAGTTCAATGCATTTTTTTTGTTTTTTTTTAGGTCAGAAAACTTACTTTATCCCGATTCGGACCTAAGTCAAAATTTCAATTCGAACTCGGGATCCCGTTTCAGAACACTGACTTCAGGCGTCTCAAAACACATGGGCACTTCTGATAAACGAACACAACTTGAAAAAGAAGTGGTTTCTCTGTTATCGATTTCTGAAAGAGGTCATGCCGAGTTAATGGATCAAATTCCTGGTCTGGCAGACGTTGCAGAATATGATGTGGGAAATTTTGCTTTGTCAGTAAATGATCTTGACGATACATTGGCGAAAGTTGCTGAATTTATTCCCGGAAGAAAGAAAGAGCAAGGAAAATACAAGTTAAATGATCAAGGACAGCGTTTTATATAGGCGTATTTCTTTCAAATTTTATATTTCTGGAATCGCATTCAAATTATCTTTGTCCCGATGTGTAATATGACCCCATTCGCACTTGTTAACGGTTCGGGCCTTATTGCGTAGGTATGCGAAGCAAGGATTGAAGAGTTTAATTGTATATTTATTGTGTTCTCTCTGAGGCGACTATAACTGGAATGGCCGCGAAAACCTAACTATGTTTTCGGGCCGACAATGTTAGTGGCAGAATAGGCGCGAAATAGGCCTAATCATAACAAGGGGCCAACCCTAGTTAACACGCTATTTTTAACTTAAACGAATTGGTGTCAAATTACAAAATTCCTCCTTCAGGGTATTTTCCAAAAAAAGTGTTTTCAGATTCGACCGGTCATTATTAGTGAAAAATACGACGCTATCAATATTCGAATTTTCTGCAGTCGTTGAAGGTCACTGCTTGAAAAGTTAGGTCTAGTTTAAATGATTCAGCTAAAATATACGAACAACGTGAAATATGATCCCCTAGTGGGGTCTAATTTTTTTTTAATTTTTTCAAAATCCTTTATAAAAAAAAGGAAATCGAAAAAAGTGGCTCTGCAATGTTACGTTGTTTGAAATATTATACATTATGTATCATGACCCAAAATTTCAAAAAGATCGTATAAGCGACTTCCGAACGATCTTACCGTTTTATATATGACCCATCTTAAAAAAACAGACCCTTATAAACTTTTTGACTCCTGAAAGGTCGATTTAATTACAAATAATTTAAACAGATCTGATTGAATATCCTAATATTGAACACTGATAATAGGATGGGAAATGTACGATCCAATTTTTGCGCTGCATCGAACTACCCTATTACGAGATATGGAAAATGGCAAAATGAATTATGTTAAACAAATGTTTCGGTTGTCAAACGATATCAAACCAAATACCACTCAAATATATGGTATCCCAGTACCATCCTTACCAACAGACGCCGCTAAAGGAAAAAGATTGCGAAAACAATTCCCTGCAATTACAAATTCAATAAAAAATTTTAGATTTTCCAAAAAATTCTTTAAAATAAGAAAATCGAAAAAAATTTGAGATTTCCCCAAAAATTTTTAAATCTCAACAATACATTCCTTGAAATTAAAAAAAAATAATTTGAGATTTATAAAACTTTCAAAATTATAAATTATAATTTTTTGCTTAAAATCTTATCTCAGTATATTATGGTATGTATCAAATTCTGCGCTCAAAGTTTCTGCATTCAATAATTTTTACAATTCTTTGGAAATATAATGATGGTTCTAAACATATCGGATATCCGAACGAGTTGTGTCGTTTGCTTTAGTTTTATTGAACTGGTCAATTCGTGAGCAGTCATCAAATTCTGAAAGGAAGGGGCTTGTTATTAGTCTGGCAAAATTTAAATAAAACGCAAAAAAATATTTTTTTTAAATTTTGGATCAAAACAATGTTTTTCTGATGATTAAACTGATCTTAGATAAATTGATTTAATAAATGAATTTTCTATCCGGTAAATACAAAAGTTAAATAATTCCAATAAATTAAATCAGGCGTTTCTGATTCGACTACGAATTTGATAATATTTTCAAAATTAAAATTTCTTTGTGAATCATTCAAAATACACATTTTGGGAAGGACAAAACGGTGAAAACTAGGCCAAAACCTACGTTAGTTGAAAAACGTGTTCGTCTAAAACTTATAGACTATAAGGTCAAAACGGCCAATTTTTGTTAAAATTATTTCTCTCAAATGCCATAATAATTTAGTTGATATCGATATTTTGAATGTTTTCTAGAGTATATTTTTCTGTAATTTGACCACAAATTTTCGCCGTTTTACGGTCAGGATTCGGAAAATCTTGAACATCGTTTTCAAACCCATGTTATCTTGTTACCACAAAATTTGTCGTTATAAACAATAATAGAAAGGCCCCTTTTAAGATCAAAAACTTTGTTCAAAGACGAAGAACAGTCTTGGAGTTTATATCGCGAAAATAATATTTTTGTAAATTCCCGCGTTTTGATAGAACACAGAATTAACATGGACGACGACGGTTCAGAAGCCTCTGTTTCTTGTCAAATTTTAAATGAATCAATTATTTCGCTTTTACTTAAACTTCACAAAAAACTGACCGCTGGAAAATTTTGCTATCGGATAGGGGTCATGCCGAAAAATGCTACAGTTCCACTTTTTACAAATTTGATCGGAAAAATTTTGGATTTATTTGTGGAATCTAACAACGCTTGCGCAGAAACTATAATTGGGTTAGTCAAAGAACTAACGCCAATTGAAGCTTTGGTTTAATTTATAAAATTTAACGCGGGCTAGTCGCTTTTTGCAACTTTCCTGCCGGAAGTGTGAAACATTTTGAAAATACTCGTGTTTATCTTTATTCTTCTGGAAAAATAATCGAATTTTTTTTTTATTGTTACACTTATTGCCAATAGCAGAATTTTAGGAAAAATGAGGCAAGATTTTGCGAATTAATATTCAACATATATTTAAGTTTGGGGTTCATATCAATCTGGTGAAACTTTAAGAAAATTCCGAAAACATGGGAAAAGATAGATTTTAAAAATGAAAACGGAGGTATTGTACCGGCAACGTACCAATAGGCTATTAGTACGTTGCCGGTACAATACCTCAGTTTTCATTTTAAAAATCTATCTTCTCCCATGTTTTCGGAATTTTCTGAAAATTTTACCAGATTGATATGAACCCCAAACTTAAATATCTGTTGAATATTAATTCGAAAAATTTTGCCTTATTTTTCCTAAAATTCTGCTTATATCGCCGATTTTGATAATTTTCCGTCTTGTTAATCTATCTCCTCCTGGATTTTCCAACCTTTTGTTCTAATCTGGCATAACTTATGTGACATAAGCAAAATACAAATAATTAGAATTGATTCGTGCCAAAAAAATTTTTGAATGTTTTTTAAACTTTCTACTTTGGTAATTTTTTTTCTACATGTATGTTAAAGGTTACTTATAAACAAATTTTTGCATTCAATAGACAAAAAGATATCTTTCACATCGATTTTTTCTTGAAATTAAAATTGGATAAAAAACGCAAAAAAACTTCAAGTTTGTTTCCTGCCAAATTTTTTTTGTACTTTTCTAAAAAATCATGAATTCAAAACAGTTTATTAAAGTTTAACCAATTCTAAGTCGGGGTAGTTAATGAACGCGAAGAGCGTAAACGACAAGCAATTGAAAGGCGGAAAATTATGTTGGAAAAAATGAAACGAGATCAATCAGCATTTCATGAAGCCAATGAAAAAGAAATCGAAGAAATATCGCAATTACACTCTGACGATAGACCAGTTTGTGTCACATGCAGGATAGGGTAGAAATTGGCTAAACATTCGGACTAAGATTCTGAACTTTTAAAAGGACGAGAACGGGCTCTTATTTTAAGGTCTCTTTTTTTAATGCAACCCACCCTTCTCAGCATGATTACTAGAATGTCATAAGAGAGATCAACAAACGGTTTTTGGTATCATGTACCAAACTAAATTTTTGACATGGAAAACTTTTTGTTTTTTTTCCAAATCAACCGGTTCACCGGTAATTGATGTTTTAAACTGAAATTTCAGGAGTTCGAATCTCAATAGTCACAATTTTTTTTGGCTAATTTTAATCGAAATGTCTGTCTTCTTGAAAAAAATCGGTCTCTATGTGGTGATAGATTAGCAAAACTGTGAAAACAAAAAAAATCGATAGATTTATTTATGAAAAAAAAAATGTTTTTTGAAAATTCGCATGTTTTGCCTCAGAAAAATCGGTAATTTCAAAGGTCAGTTACCAGTGAACCGGTTGACTTGGAAAATAACAAAAAGTTTTCCATGTCACAAATTTACTTTGGTACATGATACAAAAACCGTTTGTCAATATCTCTTATAATCTCCGAGTAATTATGCTGACAAGGGTGGGTTGCATTAAAAAAAAGCTATTTTGCTTTGAGTTAATTATAAAATTCAAATTTTAGCTTTTTTACTATTAAAAAAATTCATTTTAGGCCTAAAAACGCTATGATTTTTAAATATGATTAATCAAAAGAAAAATCGCTAAAACTTGGAGCCCGTTCGGGTTTCATTGAAAAATCTCTACTGCTAGGCAAAATTACCACTGTTCAATCTAAAAATGCTTAAAACGACATCGCTCCCAAATGGGTGAAGTGTCAATATCACCGAAATTCTGGTATTCTTATAATCTGTACCTCAAGTTTAAGCTGTCTAGCGCCTCTTATATATATACTATAACTGTAGTCGTTATTGGCGAAATTCATTTTTCAAATTCTGTCCATATTTGAATAAGTGGCGCTGGAGAGCTGAAGCTCGAAGTCAAATTGGACAAATCTTCTAAAGAGGTTAAAATCAAATAATAAGACTTGTTTCATCTTTTTGATCCCGTTTTAAGACAGCCTGGAGATAATTTAGCTTATATTTGCTATTCCGTTTTATCTCAGTCATTATCTCGTAGACAACCTCATGGAGTTTCGTTGGATTTGATAACCTACGAACATAGTTCAGATAATCAATCTATTGGTGCTGTTAATAAGAAAAGTATAACCGATTTATGCAGAGATGACAAAAAAGAAAAGTTTTTTCAAATAAATTCAGAAGACAAGCAAAATAGCTATTTTGCTATTCCATTAGGTAAGGTAAATTAGATAGCTATAAAAAAGGATTGTTGTTCAAAAAGCATAATTTTTCTATACCTTAGTACAGTAGTAGCTTTTTATGCCGTTTTGTTACATTACCCAAAGGCTGAAATGACAAAAATGAATTCAACATATTTAGGGTGCGCACCAGGAGGCCTAAGGGCCAAACTAAAAGTTTTCATGAGTGTTCTTTGAACTCAGGGGAGTTATCGTAACCAAATAAAATGATCCCAATGATAAAAAAAAATTTGGGCCCCGTAGTGGTCAGAAAATCGCTCTAGAAAACTCTATTTTCTGGCTTCAAACTCGATAAAAAGGAGATAAATATTGATTTGTTTTTATTTAAAACGACAAGAGCGTGACCGCAACGAAATTTGGGTTAAGACAGAATAAATAATTTTTAAATAAGTTTGAAGAAAATTTTTGTGGTCATTTGTTTGAAAACTCACGCACCATTATAATAAGTTGGTAATAATAGTACAGTATAAATTTTGAAATTTTTTGAAGTGATCGAATTTATTTTACATTTGTTCTTGAACCAATATCTGTGTGAAAACGACCCATGGTGTCATAATATATTTTATGTCGAAAAAATACTGATCTGAAAAAAATACTGATTTCGAAAAAAAATACTGATCTGATCGTTTTGCTATTTTTATGTCTTAAAGAGAATCAGCTACAGTAGAGCGTGATAAATTTTAATACAAAAATAATTTTAATTATAAAACACGGGCGAAATTCGTAAAGACGGACTAAAATTTGAAATAAAGCGAAATTCGTAGATACAGACAAAAATTTCAAATACAGGCTCAATTCGTATATACAGACTATGATTTCAAATATGGGCTAAATTTGTAAATACGGACTACATTTTAAGATTTGAGCTTAATTCTTAGCTACAGAGTGAATCTTTAGGTATTGGCGAAGTACGTAGATACGGGCTAAATTTTCAGAAAAGAGCGAAATTTTAAGATACGGACTACATTTTAAGCTGCTAGCGAACGGTCAAAATTCGTGTTTATTTTTGTATCTAGGATGGAAACCTTCGTTGACAGTGAAGACATGTGGTCATATGATCCATCCAAATTGTCTTTTACGAACTGTCGAAACTGAGGTGGAAAAGTATGTCGATTTTGAGATGATTTGTCCTATGTGTCGTCATTATTCCAATATTTTGCTTCCTAGCTGGGATTATTCTAGCGAAGAATTCAAAATTTCTTCCGTGAAAGATTTAATGAAATTGATAAGGAAGGGATTAAATTGTGAAAAAACGTTTTACGAATTTAGAAAACTTCTACAGCAAAGTGTCGTTAGTAGGACGCGTCGTAAGGATTTTGAAAGTACTGTCACACGTAAAGTACTTCACGTTCCCTAAAAAGATGCCATGGTACCATACGTATGTAACATATGTGTCATAATCATTGACATTTTACGTCAGTGAAGTACTTTTAACGTGGACAGTCTTTCAAAATCCTTACGACGCGTCCTCACGACACTTTGCTGTAGAAGTTTTCTAAGCTTCGAAACGTTTTTTCAACAATTTAATTCCCTTCCTTATCCAATTTCATTAAACATCTTTCACGGAGAAATTTTGAATTCTTCGCTAGAATAATCCCAGCTAGGAAGCAAAATATTTGGAATAATGACGACACATAGGACAAATCCATCTCAAAATCGACATACTTTTCCACCGTCAGTTTCGACAGTTCGTAAAGACAATTTGGATGGATCACTATGACCACATGTCTTCACTGTCAACCGAAGTTTCCATCCTAGTACAATAAACTAACGAAATTTTGACACGTTCGCTAGCAGCTTAAAATGTAGTCCCGTATTAAAAATTTCGCTCTTTCTGAAATTTAGCCCGATATCTACGTACTTCGCCAATACCTAAAGATCACTCTGTAGGCTAAGAATTAAGCCTCAAATCTTAAAATGAGTCCGTATTTACCAAATTTAGCCCATATTAGAACATAGTCTGTAATATACGAATTGAGCCTGTAGGTCTGAAATTTTTGTATGTATCTACGATTCGCTTTATTTCAAAAATTTAGTCCGTCTTTACGAATTTCTGCCTGTTTTATAATTAATTATTTTTGTATTTATAAATTTATCAACGCTCTACTGTAAGCTGTCTCTTTAAGGGGGTAAGGGTGGTCCGGGCAAAAAAAGTTGGCTGAAAATCTGATAAAGTACTAAACGCACCCCTAAAAAAAACCGATTGGGGGATGGTCTCGTCCGCTTTTCAATCATCGGTTCACCCACAGAGGGCGGCCAAACGTCGAAAACGGAGGTACCATTTTCTCCTTAATTACATAATCCGATCAACTTCATTCATCGTGTCAAATTGAGCGGATTTCCTCCAATGAGCAAAAAATTGTGGGGGTTTTTTTGTCTGACTTTATTAAAAATACAGGTAGAATAACCTTAGAAAAGTGGTTAGTTTGGCCGGTTGGTCCAATGTATTTCGAAAACCGCTCATCAAAATTTGTTTAATATGCTCATTCAATTTTCTCAATTAGCGTAGACAATAACATTGTGGACTACATTTTCCATTCATGTCATCAAAATGATTAATACATGTATAAAAAATAAATGCATAAAATCTGATTTTCAAAATTTTGAAGGCGTTTTTGATGACATGAAATTTTCTGATGACATAAATGAAAAATGTAGTCCACAATTATGTTCGGCAATTGTTATGAGAAATCGAATGAGCATAGTTAAAACAAATTTCCTGATTAGCGGTTTTCGAATAATGTTACCATAACCGGCCAAATACCATTTTTAAGGTTATCTTACTGTATTTATAAAGCAGTACTAGAAAAGCGACAACCGACCAATATTTTTGGCGTCATTGGATTCGACTCATTTGACACATGAATGAGTTCATGGAGATGTAAATTAATGAGAAAATGTACCTTCCGTTTTCGACTTGGCCGCCCTCGTGGAGACCGAATGATTGAAAGGGACGAACCATCACCAATCGTATTTTTGGGGGTGGTTTAGTACCTTATCAGATTTCAGGCAACCTTTTTTTGCGGACGACTACCCCCTAAGACATAAAAATAGCAAAACGATCAGATTAGTATTTTTTTTCGAAATCAGTATTTTTTTCAGTCAGTATTTTTTTCGAAATAAAATATATATGACACCATGCCCATGGGTCGTTTTCACACAGATATTGGTTCAAGAACAAATGTAAAATAAATTCGATCACTTCAAAAATTTCAAAATTTTATACTGTACTATTATTACAACTTATTATAATGGTGCGTAGTTTTCAAAAAATGACCACAAAAATTTTCTTCAAACTTATTTAAAAATTATTTATTCTGTCTTAACCCAATTTCGTTGCGGTCACGCTCTTGTCGTTTTAAATAAAAACAAATCAATATTTATCTCTCTTTTTATCGAGTTTGAAGCCAGAAAAGTAGTTTTCTAGAGCGATTTTCTGACCACTAGGGCCCAAATTTTTTTTATCATTGGGATCATTTTATTTGGTTACGAATAACTCCCTGAGTTCAAAGAACACTCATGAAAACTTTAGTTTTGGCCCTTAGGCCTCCTGGTGCGCACCCTAAATATGTTGAATTCATTTTCAGCCTTTGGGTAATGTAAACAAACGGCATAAAAAAGCTACTACTTACTAAGGTATAGAAAATTATGCTTTTTGAACAACAATCCTTTTTTTAGCCATCTAATTTACCTTACCTAATGGAATAGCAAAATAGCTATTTTGCTTGTCTTCTGAATTTATTTGAAAAAACTTTTCTTTTTTGTCATCTCTGCATAAATCGGTTATACTTTTCTTATTAACAGCACCATAGATTGATTATCTGAACTATGTTCGTAGTTATCAAATCCAACGAAACTCCATGAGGTTGTCTACGAGATAATGACTGAGATAAAACGGAATAGCAAATATAACTAAATTATCTCCAGGCTGTCTAAAACGGGTCAAAAGATGAAACAAGTGTTATTATTTGATTTAAGCTCTTTAGAAGATTGTCCAATTTGACTTCGAGCTTCAGCTCTCCAGCGCATTTCAAATATGGACAGAATTTGAAAATGAATTCGCAATAACGAACAGTTATATATATATATATTACTTGATTGTCTAGCGCGTTTTAATTCTAAACGTCTGAGTAAAAACATTCGACCAGACAATTGCACTAAAATCAAAATGAGCTAAAGAGTGTTATTATAAGCTTCAGTTTTTCAGAATACCCCTCAATTATAATGGTTTTGAAATACGACAGTAATACTATTTATTGTCATATTTATAAGGGGCGCTAGACAGCTTAAACTTGAGTCAAATTATAAGAATACCAGATTTCGGTGATATTGACACTTCACCCATTTGTGACCGATGTCGTTTTAAGCATTTTAAGATTAGCAGATGGTAATTTTGCCTAGCAGTAGAGATTTTTCAATGAACCCGACGGGCTCCAAGTTTTAGCGATTTTCTTTTGATTAATCATATTTAAAAATATAGCGTTTTTAGGCCTAAAATGAATTTTTTTAAGTAAAAAAGCTAAAATTTGATTTTATAATTACTCAAAGCAAAATAGCTTTTTTTTTAATGCACCCACCCCTTGTCAGCATAATTACTCGGAGATTATAAGAGATATGACAAACGGTTTTTGTATCATGTACCAAGTAAATTTGTGACATGGAAAACTTTTTGTATTTTCCAAGTCAACCGGTTCACTGGTAACTGACCTTTAAAATTACCGAGCAAAAATGGAATTTTCAAAAAATATTTTTTTTCAAAAAATCAATCGTTTTTTTTTGTTTCACAGTTTTGCTAATCTATCACCACATAGAGACCGATTTTTTTCAAGAAGACAGACATTTGATTAAAATTAGCAAAAAAATTGTGCCTATTGAGAATTCGAACTCCTGAAATTTCAGTTTAAAACATCACATTACCGGTGAACCGGTTGATTTGGAAAAAACAAAAAGTTTTCCATGTCAAAAATTTAGTTTGGTACATGATACCAAAAACCGTTTGTTGATTCTTTTATGACATTCTAGTAATCATGCTGAGAAGGGGTGTGTTGCATTAAAAAAAAGAGACCTTAAAATAAGAGCCCGTTCTCGTCCTTTTAAAAGTTCAGAATCTTAGTCCGAATGTTTAGCAATTTAACCCTATCCTGCATGTGACACAAACTGGTCTATCGTCAGAGTGTAATTGTGATATTCTTCGATTCTTTTTCATTGGCTTCATGAAATGCTGATTGATCTCGTTTCATTTTTTCCAACATAATTTTCCGCCTTTCAATTGCTTGTCGTTTCGCTCTTCGCGTTCATAACTACCCGACTTAGAATTGGTTAAACTTTAATAAACTGTTTTGAATCATGATTTTTATTAGAAAAGTACAAAAAAAATTTGGAGGAAACAAACTTGAAATTTTTGCGTTTTTATCCAATTTTAATTTCAAGAAAAAAAATCGATGTGAAAGATACCTTTTTGTCTATTGAATGCAAAAATTTGTTATAAGTAACCTTTAACATACATGTAGAATAAAAATTTACCAAAGTAGAAAGTTAAAAAACATTAAAATTTTTCCAATCATTCTTATTATTTGTATTTTGCTTATGTCACATAATATGCAGATTAAAAAGCAAAAGGTTGAAAATCCAGGAGAGATAGATTAACAAGACGGAAAAATTATCAAAATCGGCGATATAAGCAGAATTTTAGGAAAAATAAGGCAAAATTTTTCGAATTAATATTCACAGATATTTTAAGTTGGGGTTCATATCAATCTGGTAAATTTTCAGAAAATCGAAAACATGGAGAAAGATAGATTTTTAAAAATGAAAACTGATATTGTCATACTAATAGCTATTGTACTGGTACAATACCTCCGTTTCATAAAAATCTATTTTTTCCATGTTTTCGAATTTCTAAATTTCACAGATTGATATGACCCCAAATTAAATATATGTTGAATATTAATTCGCAAAATCTTGCCTCATTTTTCCTAAAATTCTGCTATTGGCAATAGTGTAAAATAAAAAAAAATCGATTATTTTCCAGAAGAATAAAGATAAACACGATATTTATGTTTCAACATTAGTTGAATATAATTAAAATAACCATAGCTTCAATTGGCGTTAGTTCTTTGACTAACCCAATTATATTTTCTGCGCAAGCGTTGTTAGATTCCACAAATAAATCCAAAATTTTCCAATCAAATTTGTAAAAAGTGGAACTGTAGCATTTTTCGGCATGACCCCTATCGATAGCAAAATTTTCCAGCGGTCAGTTTTTTGTGAAGTTTAAGTAAAAGCGAATAATTGATTCATTTAAAATTTGACAAGAAACAGAGGCTTCTGAACCGTCGTCGTCCATGTTAATTCTGTGTTCTATCAAAACGCGGGAATTTACAAAAATATTATTTCGCGATATAAACTCCAAGACTGTTCTTCGTCTTTGAACAAAGTTTTTGATCTAAAAAGGGCTTTTCTATTATGTTTTATAACGACAATTTTGTGGTAACAAGATAACATGGGTTTGAAACGATGTTCAAGATTTTCCGAATCCTGACCGTAAAACGGCGAAAATTTGTGGTCAAATTACAAAAAATATACTCTAGAAAACATTCAAAATATCAATATCCACTAAATTATTATGGTATTTGAAGAGAATAATTTTGAAAAAAATTGGCTTTTGACCTTATAGTCTATAAGTTTTAGACGAACACGTTTTTCAACTAACGTAGGTTTTGGCCTAGTTTTCCCCATTTTGTCCTTCCAAAATGTGTATTTTGAATGATTCGCAAAGAAATTTTAATTTTGAAATATTATCAAATTCGTATGGATCAGAAACGCCTGATTTAATTTTATTGAATATTTACTTTTTATTTACCGGAAGAAAATTCATTTTTTAAATCAATTTATCTAAGATCAGTTTAATCATCAGAAAACATTGTTTTTTGATCCAAAATTAAAAAAAATATTTTTTTGCGTTTTATTTAAATTTTGTCAGACTAATAACAAGCCCCTTCCTTTCAGAATTTGATGACTGCTCACGAATTGACCAGTTCAATAAAACTAAAGCAAACGACACAACTCGTTCGGATATCCCGATGTTTAGAACCATCATTATATTTCCAAAGAATTGTAAAAATTATTGAATGCAGAAACTTTGAGCGCAGAATTTGATACATACCATAAATACTGAGATAAGATTTTAAGAAAAAATTTAAATTTATAATTTTGAAATTTTATAAATCTCATTTTTTTTTTTAATTTCAAGGAATGTATTGTTGAGATTAAAATTTTTGGGAAATCTCAAATTTTTTTCGATTTTCTTTTTAAAGAATTTTTTGGAAAATCTAAAATTTTTTATTGAATTTTAATTGCAGGGAATTGTTTTCGTAATCTTTTTTCCTAGCGGCGTCTGTTTGTAAGGATGGTACTGGGATACCATATATTTGAGTGGTATTTGGTTTGATATCGTTTGACAACCGAACATTTGTTTAACATAATTCATTTGCCATTTTCCATATCTCGTAATAGAGTAGTTGAGATGCAGGCAAAAATTGGATCGTACATTTCCCATCCTATTATCAGTGTTCAATATTGGATATTCAATCAGATCTGTTTAAATTATTTGTAATTAAATCGACCTTTCAGGATCAAAAAGTTTATAAGGGTCTGTTTTTTTAAGATGGGTCATATATAAAACGGTTAGATCGTTCGGAAGTCGCTTATACGATCTTTTTGAAATTTTTGGTCATGATACATAAGATATTCAAACAACGTAACATTGCAGAGCCACTTTTTTCGATTTCCTTTTTTTATAAAGGATTTTGAAAAAATTAAAAAAAAATAGACCCCACTAGGGGATCATATTTCACGTTTGTTCGTATATTTTAGCCTGAATCATTTAAACTAGACCTAACTTTTCAAGCAGTGACCTTCACGACTGCAGAAAATTCCGAATAATTGATAGCGTCGTATTTTTCACTAATAATGACCGGTCGAATCTGAAAACACTTTTTTGGAAAATACCCTGAAGGAGAATTTTGTAATTTGACACCAATTCGTTTAAGTTAAAATAGCGTGTTAACTAGGGTTGGCCCCTTGTTATGATTAGGCCTATTTCGCGCCTATTCGGTTTTCGCGGCCATTTCCAGTTATAGTCGCCTAGAGAGAACACAATATCATTAACTCTACTCTCATACCTACGCAATAAGGCCCGAACCGTTAACAAGTGCGAATGGGGCTCATATTACACATCGGGACAAAGATAATTTGAATGCGATTCCAGAAATATAAAATTTGAAAGAAGACGCCTATATAAAACGCTGTCCTTGATCATTTAACTTGTATTCCTTGCTCTTTCTTTCTTCCGGGAATAAATCAGCAACTTTCGCCAATGTTCGTCAAGATCATTTACTGACAAAGCAAAATTTCCCACATCATATTCTGCAACGTCTGCCAGACCGGAATTTGATCCATTACTCGGCATGACCTCTTTCAGAAATCGATAACAGAGAAACCACTTCTTTTCAAGTTGTGTTCGTTTATCAGAAGTGCCCATGTGTTTTGAGCCGCCTGAAGTCAGTGTCTGAAACGGGATCCCGAGTTCGAATTGAAATTTTGACTTGGGTCCGAATCGGGATAAAGTAAGTTTTCTGACCTAAAAAAAAAACAAAAAAAATGCATTGAACTTTAAAGCTGCTCAAAGGGTCGAAGACTTCAAGTGCACCCTTTTTGAGAATTTTTTTTGACAAAAGGACTCGGGATCGGGACACGATTGATAAAAAATACGACTCGGGATCGGGATTCAAAATTCATATCGTTTCGGAACACTGCCTAAAATGGTCAAAATGACCGTAAAGCCGCTCCATCATTGCGGTACTTTTGTCTTCGTCATTTCGTCTTTATTTTTCTTTGGGTTTTTAACGATAATAGATGACAGAACGGAATTATCAAGATCGTTTCCATTTTTTCCGATTCAGATGTTTCGGGTTTGATCAATTTTTTTCCCAAATGATAATAGGTGGAAATTCGAGCTCTTTTGAACAATAAATCTAGATATAACCAGGAGACTTTACTGACCAAGCTAATTGAACGGAATGATGGTCAAGGTCCAATGTAGTCCCACAAAATTGGGCAGCTCGGTAAACATGCACTAGTGATCTTTGAAACTGATTAAATAACGTACTTGAAAATCATCGATACCTCGAAATACTTTTTTCAAAGAAAAATTTTTCATTTTTTTTTGTTTAACAGTTTTTTCGAATTTACGAAAAAAACTAATTTCTCAATCAATAACGCAAATTTAAGTTTTTTCTGGTGGCCACATATTTTTGAATGCTTTCAAAAAATATGACATTTTTTGTGATTCTGTCAAAAAGCGCAAGTTTGGTTTGCCCACTTTTGATTTTATGAATAATTTTGCAAAGAAAACACGGCGACGTATAATCTATCAAAATTAAAAAAACATTTAAATTAAATTTTCAAATTGTGAGCCACCACGAATTCGATTTATTAAATTCTTTCTATGAAATATTGTTTTTGTGTGCTAAAATGTCTCTTTTTCGACTTTTTTGCAAATTTCATAATCGATTTTGGCGTTAAAATCGTATAAAAAGATTGAATTCGGTGATTGCATCAAACTTGCGCCAAAATTAAACTATAAATATGAATAAATTTAACCCAATTTTCAGATTAAAACATTTAAAGAGCGGTTTCTAGCGAATCTAAAAAAGATAAAATTGATTTAAAAACCTTATTACAGCTTTTTATTTATTTAAAAAAAATTACTTATTTTTTTAAGTTCATCTCGCAAGTCAATTTAAAACAATGTTTTTGACCAAAAATTTTGATAGGAAAAAGTTTTACAGAAAAAAATTCAATCTACGAATTTCGATTCAGGAAATATGATTTGAGTATGAACCGTTCCTTGCATATTCTCCGTTCTAATCCAAAGTTTTGCTCCTAATTTCATGCATTCCCATTAAAGTGTGAAAAGCATCAAACAGAACAACTCAAAGATATCGAGTTCGCCAATCTTTTTTGATTCTGGGTTTGGAAATAATCGGAAAAATTTATGTTAGGATAGTTACTCGATTTGGTAATAAATTGAACTGATGAATCTGGGCAGAGCAAGGCAAAATGAGATCTTGTTCAAATATAGGGCTTGAGTAAATCGTTTCGTCCATTTCTGTTAAATAAATCTGTAAACGCAATTAAAAATAAAATTTTAAGAGGGTAGTTTTACCAAAAAAAATTGGCTGAAAAATTACTAATAAATAACTAAGGGGGCAGAAAGTTAAAGTTAATTACTCTATTGTCTAACGACTTTACTCTAAACGTGTAGACGCACGAACAAATGTTGGTCTAAAAAATCGAATAATGGAGCTAGAGAGCTGTAATTATAAGCCAAATTTTCGCATAAACAGCCGGATTTACTTAAAAGTTTTAACTTTTAATTTGAATTTAAATGGGAAAGTTTGGTGCTTAACAAAAAAAAATACCGCCATTAGTTTTATATCAATTTTTGTAGAAAAAAAACGTTTGCATTTTTCTTGAATCGAGAATTTAAAATCTATGAAATTTTTAACTTTCCATCTTTTTGATGTTTCAAAAACCATAATTATTCGAGGAAATCTATGGAAATAATACAAAAAAACGTTATGAGTTTTTGCTCTGCCTTTTGGGTCGTTTTTATAACTTGTACCAGTCAGAAAAGTGTTGTAGCAATTTTGGAGCGAGACTGTATAATCATAATTACTAAGTATATGGATACAGACCCGCATAGACGATCCTGGTATGTTAAATGATACATAACAGCGCGGGATACTAGCTCCAATCAAAAGCCCTTGATTGCAGAATAGGCCGATTTAAATTGTTCCAATCTTGGAAGCCAATCATCCATTAAATGCTAGGATTCCGGCAATTTTTTAAAATATTCAGGCATCTGTACTCCATATGACTATAAGAGGTATGGTTGTATTTAATGGGTAAATACATTTTGTAGCATCTCGATGAATATTGTATACTTTTGCATTTTAATCGTATAATACAGCGTTGCATAAAAATTTCGAATTCATAAATTTTTCTAGCCTCCTGATAAATAATCAAATCGTTGTTTTCCCATAACTTTAATAACTTCAGTTCATTGGTCTAAACCTTTCTTTTAATTAACGAAATAATTCCTGAGGTAAGGAATCAGCAGCAACCTTCTTTTAAGAATAAAACGAAGACCTAACAACATTCGATCATATTCAACATGATTTTCAAGTGCTCTAATTTAATAGGTTAAATACTACTGTCAAGTTTGTCTAATAGGACATGTTGGGTTTGGCCTTTTTCTCCATGTGAAAACTGCCGTTAAGCCTTGTCGAAAAATTATACTCGAAAAAATAGCGTCGGTAAGCTAAAAAATACAACCTGATTGGTCGCACGACTTAGGCGTGCATCTCAAACACGTTTGTTTTTATAAAATTAGTAAAAAACGAAGAATTGTGAAACATTTCTTATCGAAAAAGCTAATTGTTGCGTTTTACGGGATTTTTTAAACTTCCAGGAAATATAGCCAAGTAAAAATTAAAATATTGATCCCGCTACATTATTATGGTATTTACCAAAAATTGGTTCGAAGCCACAACCATGATTTCAAAATTGTTAAAACTAGGTTCAGCCAATTTCCCACCGTTTTTCTTAATAGGCTCAAACGTGGACAAACATGTCGGTTAATAAAAAAATATTAAGTTTTTTATTTGAATTAGCTTAGTTTCTAACCTTGTTTTGCTGATCATTCCAGTGAACCATGTTAAATTTTTTAATATTGCCTAAAAATGTCATTATATAATCAATTCTTTCGCCACCTTTTCGTGATGATAATATTATTAAATCGGACACAATTGACCAATAAAACTGTTTTTTGCACAAGGTTGAGTGACAATTCACCACGTTTGTCCCGGTATCAGATTCTGTAGACGGGAAAAGGGTCGAATGAAAAAGTAAATGCAAAGAGTTCAGAAATATGTTCAAAAGGCCTTCTTCTTTTACCATCACCATGACTTAAAAAGAATCAAAATACAAAAAATTAGAAAAGTAAATTTCGACAAAACTGTTAAATGCTTTAGATCAGACGTTTTTTAGAGAAATACTTATTTGTATGAACTCTTTGACGATTTAACTCACAGATTGATGATTTAAACAAATTCTATTGAAACATTCGACATCAACTAACCTCCTTTAAATTTTTGCGTCAGTACGGTCATTTTCGGTGATTACCACCACGGAGTTCAACCCGAAATGTGAATACATTCATGTATATTACATGTAAAATAATCGAAAAAATTCAAAATTTAAAATGAAATCTTTTAAAATTGTCTTTTTGGTTAAATTGTGAAAATTTTCTGAAAAACTTACTGTCATAAGATCACTTATCATTTATTTTCTAGTTTGAGACTATGAATATATCAAAAAAAGTACAAAAAACGAAATAAGATTATTTTCTAACTTTTTTGTAAATTTTGACTCTTCCTAAATTTTCATTTGATAATAACTGCACACTTATATGAAAATTCGTTTGCTAAATGGTCAGGTTCTTCTGAAAAAGTCAGAGAATATGCAGTGAACGTAAATTTTGTACCAAACGCCCGTGAAACGGTTTCATAATCGAACAAAATGATGAAAATAAAGTCACCAAAAATGCAAGGGTGTTTATGCGTCAGGAATCTAACTTTGAATAGGGCGCACGGTAAAACTAACGAGAGAACTACAGTACGTTGATACAATTCTTTGACCTCCACGGGGTTGTTGACTCGAAAAAACGATTCCGGGCAAAAAAAAAGTTTTTGGCCATCTAGTGGTCAGAAATGGACTTTTAAAAACGCCCATTTAGAGGCACTACACTTCGATTTTTAGCATATAAAACTCCATTTACCTGAATTTTTCAGAAGTAGAGCCGATGTCACAAAAAAAATTTGCCAACTTTGAAAATAAAAATTTTTGAAAAAAAAATTTGTGAAATTTGTGAGAAAATTTTCGTCATTTTGAAGGAAAATTTTTGCAAAGACTGACTCTAAAATCTTTTCCAAAATTTTTTCCCCGGACGTCCCCAATAATTTTCGGTCACTTTAAGATGTCAAATTTTCAGGAGAACCCGAAAAAAGTATTGGCTAACTTTAACGGAGCTTAACGACTGGTGAACCGGTAATTTAAAAACCAATAACCGGTATTACACCGCAAAAAATCATTCTTTTATTTTTTTTTATTTTTCATAATTCTTGCCTTTGAATTCTGCTTAAGATTTCTTTCCGTTTTTCGTTAATTTCGAGACCGTTAAAACTTAGAAATTGGACCGGTGCGCTCCCTACTTATGAAATCATAAGTTATGATTCATAAGTAGGGTCAGTACCGGGAGATGTATCTGCAAAAACAACCCCTCAGCACTAATCATGATCTGGTTGGCATACAAATTTCCTTTCACTCTTGTTTTTCGAAAACTTGAAGTTCATACTTTGTAAATGTAAAAATAAATCTTGAAAATGGTAAAAATGAAAAATACGCGGCCAAAAAAATGATCTTGGATTTTTGAATTAATATTTTGTTTGCATCATACAGTCCAAATATAAACGGACCTTGTGAAGCTAGCTTTTATAGTCATCATTTGGTACCAATGTAAAAAGAAATGATTTAAAACTTCTGGGATATGAAGACGAGATAACCAAAAATTCTTCCAGTACAGTTGATTCTACGTCGATTTCGCGGAAAATCTTGAGACCTCGGCATTCGGCGATTAAGACGTCGATTCAAGGTCAGTTGTTTCGATAGTATATCTTTAGAATTTGAAAATTGTCTACTAGACTGCATATAAATTAAAAATTATAATTAGTCACATTTTGTTGTCCAAAACAAATTTAATTTTTTTTGCGATTTTTTGTTTGTGCTCTAAAAATCATATAAAGGCGCTGAAGAGCAAAAGCCAAACCTAATTATTGTAAAAAAATTGACCATTTTGTTTTACTAGACGCAGTTCTACCTATGATATCTCACTACCCTAATACATAGACTATGACGGTTCGTCTCCTTGAACAAGTCTGATTTTAGTAGTGCAACAATTTTGGTAAAAAATTGGTCGAGGCGAAAAATAATCGGCAATTAAAAAACGTGCTTCAAAAAAAATGTGCATTCGTAATAATAAAAAATTTAATATTAAATGAAACATTTTGTTAATTTGTCAGAAAAATCAAAACACAAAATAACCGGCTATATTATATATTTTTATACTGACGGTACTATGTATTGAAACAACGTAATCTTCGAAAATTGGCCTTTTTGTCCCTAGAGACGAATTATTATTCAAAATGCAGGTAGGTTTTTGAAAATTCCAGCCGCTTCGTCTTTAGAGCCAAACACGACAGTATTTCACTTGTATTGCTGATTCCGTCTACGCACTTTCATAGCAAAAAGCATAGGGACTACAAAAATCACTCTTAAATATGAGATTGCTTTCATAAATCCTATTTCCTGAGACTTGTTTCTCTTGTCGCTAAATTTTCTCTGCGCACCGTCGATTCAAATTTTCAAAGTCTTTTATCTTTTCGTTAAGAATATTTGATAATAAATATTGCATAGCTGTCCTGTTTGAACCAAATCAGTGAAAACGAAACCATTTCCTCAAAACCAAGAGAAAATTTTGGCTGTTTCAGTAAAAGGTCGCCATTTGACTTCTTCAACTTAAAAAATAAATTAAATTGAAGCAAGTGATACTCAAAAAGATTCGAAAAGCTGAACCGATATTAAGGGGGTTATTGCTTAGATACACATTCCCTCTTTTCATTCTTGATTAATTGCTCCTTCGGATTTCAAACTGAATTTTTTTAAGCTTATTGAGTTGTCTAATTTTTTCAGATCATTATTCTGCTGTGAAAAACCCCAAAAAGGAAGCTTGCTTTCGAAGGTGTGTGATAGAGGTAAAATTCATTCATTTTGTAATGCAGTTTTTGCGCCAGTTGGATGCAACCACCGAATTCGATTATATTTAATTTGTTTTTAATAAGATCTGTACCCTAAAAATCAAATTCAGTGGTCTTAAGAACAGTGGGTTTATGGAAAAATTTTAATAAAATAAAATTTCAAAATCAACAAATTTTAATTGAAACGATAAAGGAAGACGAATTTATTTCAAAATCGATAAGAAGTTATTTCGTGAGGGAATTATAGGACCAAAACTTTAACTTTTTTACTGTAATCATCTACTAATATTTTTCTACGTATATTTTCAGAAAAAACGGTTGAAATTGACTTTGGTTTAAACTACTACCACTCTCTAAAAATTCTGGTTTTTAAATATTTATGTAGTGAAAAAAATACAACGTTCTTCATCAGAATCATCGTTTTGAACTGGTCGCATCTAACTCTTTGCATTGAAAGCTTTGAACTTTCTAATGGAATTTCTAGAATGCTATTTGTCATGGGTGTAATTTCTTGAATTCCATCTGATTCAACTGGGAGATTTCCTTCGATTTCAAAATCATTAATCGACTTCACCGCGGGGGAAAAATTTTGTGTAAAGTTGATTGCGAATGATACAGTTCCCGGAGTTCATAAAGTAATCGGTGGAGGACCTGGAAAATATAAATCAGTATGGTTATGCTTTGGCGTGAAACCTACTTTCAAACGATGATTGAGCTAACGTCAAAAAAAGTCTGCTAGTCATATATATAGAAAGAGTCAAGTGGTTATCGATATCTCTTTTTTTGACAAATAACAGCGCTCTATTATAAATTGTTCAAATTATGTGGTCTCGAATACGTGATTAAGTCCATCGACGACAAAAAGACTATGCAAGAGATATAGGCTATAGTCTATAGCAGAGAGCTAATTAAGCTAAGGTGGTTTTTTTAGGAGCTAATCTGGTGTTTCCGGCTTTCTCCGTAATTGGAAACCTAAAGGTGTCACCATTAATATCGACTTATAGGAAATAATGGAGTGGATTGTTCTGAACTTCTGGGGTAATTATGGGAAATGGTAAAAAAATATTGAAAAAACATTTTGGGTCGTCACGTGATCAAAATATAGCGATTTTTTCGTTTTTTCAGTATTAATTATTATAAAACAAATGCATCGTTTTTTTTGTCAACGCGCCACCTTATTAATAATTAACAAAATTTTGTAAAAATAATAAAAATAATTTGAATTAGATGATTTCGGCCCCCAAACCTTGATTTTCGAGAAAAAACGGTGACAAGTAAGAAAAAGAGATGCCCGTTTGATCCGACAAAAATTATTTTATTATCAAATTAACCGCCTTGTTTGAACTTAGTTATCACCAGTATTTTGATACTTCAATCTCAGATAGATGGTGTCATATTACACTGTTTAAGATTTTTGACTTTCATTAAAAAAACACTTCTTTTTAGTTGGCTTTTAGCGAATTTGCTGGTCTAAAACCCCCCGATTTACCATATTTCTGATAATATTAAAAATTTACGAAAAAAATAAATATTTTCAAAAAAAATTTATATAATTACCGCTATAAAATTTGGCACAACATAGTCATTCATTGACAATTACATTATAACTGGTCCGATTTTGGCCGAGGAATCGTTGGTGGACACCCTTAGATATAGCCTATATCCATAATAGGTTTGAAATCCTTCTTTCTAATTGAATCAACAAATCCCATGAAATACGAATAGAACTTGATATATTTACATTTAAAATAAATGTATATCTTTTTTTACCTTTTATTTGCGAATTTTAGGACTTAAAATTGAAGAATATTTTTAACGTAACTTTTTTAAATTTAAATAAATATTGGCACATATAGTTAAGTTCCATGACACAAACCCCCCATGAGTACATCATTGGATCTTAAAGGTGATTTTGAACCAGAAATTTGTCACAAATTATCTGAAATGTCGGAAATTAATTAAAATATTTTGAAATTTTGTACCTTCTGCTTTTAAAAAAAAAGAAACTGAAAATTAATATCGGATGGTTTAGTTATACATATGAGCCGCTTCAAAGTCTAGCCCAAAAATTGGCTTCGGAACCTTCCAGGGACGATTTGAAGTCTGGAGACTCAGGCAGGGTTAAAAATTCCGCGTGAATAAATGCCCCAAACTGTGCGTCGAATTGCATTATTTACTCAAGTAATGTGCTAAGAATGATTTTAATAAGACAAGTATAACTTTCGTCACCTGTTCTTATACCAGCATTTGCGAAATTTTTGCCTTCGATGATGTCCGATAGATTCGGTTCTAATGAGGTTGTGTCATATTTAAGATTTTTTTTGAAAAAGTTACCTTTACAATAATACCGAGCTAGGATTCCACAATTTCTTTTGTGGCGACTTCGATTTTTTTCGAATTAATTACAGTGCGCTTCACAAATGCCAGTTTTGTTCATAACATTTGTATCTCCGCACTCACATTGCACCACCGAGCACCGGATCGGAACATATTGATAATGTGTCCTTCATGATTGTCCCACCGTTCAAAGCAATCGGCACATAGAGACATGCAGGATAATACGGCACTGTTCGACATCTTAAAATAAAAATAACAAAATTTCAGTGAAGGTATCTTTAGCATTAATTTTTTTTGTGATATAAAAAATAGAGTTTATATATTTTATTTATAATGAATTTAAAATTCTAGCCAAATTTGGGTACAGTATGAGGACTTTGAAGGACGATCCGATTCGGATTTTTCGTCCTTATAGCGGAGGCAACTTAATCTGAAAAGAAAGTGCGTTTCTCATAACGCTCCTGCAATCTTTGGGGCATCAAAAGTGCGTCCTAAAATGAAAAATATTGATTTTTCACAATAAAATGTTTTTTCTAATGAACGGTTTATTGTCTTCGATTGCCAAGGAAATATAAACCGCAATTTTGACTCTTGACTGGGATTTGTTGGTAGTCAGCGATAAACAAGTGGAAATTTTAATTAAACAGGAAAAAAATCCCGAATTTATTTCTGAAGATGTTTCATGCGCAATTATAAAAAACTATTTTTTTTTACAAATGCGAAAAAGAAATTTTTTTGTTGCTGAAAATACCGGTATTTTTGGCTGATGGCGGTTGAGATAAGCAATTGACGAAAATGACGGTTAAATTGTCAATTAAAAAATGTTCCTATATGGCAGGAATACTAGGGTTTTTATCTATTGTAAAGTTGCGGAATAAAAATTCTATCGTCCGCTAATTATTGGTTTCATGGGGTTCCAATACCATTACGCCAGCAAACCGTTATCCCTTTAAAAAAACCACCTAGGCAGGATTTCTGAATATATGTTTCAAATGCAATATACAAATGTATTTTTTGTCGAACCTGTAATTTTCGGTGACTCCTCAAGGTTTCTCAAAAATTACCATGTGCGGATCCTTATCCACGAATTGTAAAAAAAATTGAAATGTTTCAACCTTAGTCATTAGTTGAATAAGTCGGTCGTTTGTTTAATTAAAGATTTGATGGCGAATAATTTAGAAATCTGACCTGTATGCATATATTCTGATCCCAAAACTTTCCCGCAGGGCGGTGTTCAGGTCCGTATTTTTTGAGGTGATCTTCATTCTATGAATCTCGTCCGTTGGCCCAAAGCAATGTTGATTTCGAACATATTGAACACTTTCCGTGTGTAAT